>JANRGW010046412.1:29628-41437 GCA_024733675.1 Psilopsiagon aymara | reverse complement strand
GAAGAAATTCTTCACTGTAAGGGTGGTGAGGCACTGGAATGGGTTGCCCAGGGAAGTTGTGAATGCTCCATCGCTGGTGGCGTTCAAGGTCAGGTTGGACAGAGCCTTGGGTGGCATGGTTTAGTGTGAGGTGTCCCAGCCCATGGCAGGGGGGCTGGAACTAGATGATTTTAAGGTCCTTTCCAACCCTAACTACTCCATGATTCTATGATTTCTGACCTCTGCATTTATCTCAAGTTTCTCATTTCCTGTTCACTATGGCACTAGAATTAGTATGGCTAGCATTTTATTCTTCATGGTGACATGTAGTGGTTGAATATCACTGCACTGTATACATCAGGGAGATAATGGTCCCCACAAGTAATGTATCAGTGGTGGCAGCAGGAGGAGGTAGGAATTTATTTCCCATATTATTCAGTGGAAAGAGCCATTTTTTTAAATGAACAGATAGAAAGTACATCAGAAAATTGTAGTCTCCAGAATTCAGGCTATTGAAATAGCACTTAGGGACTGATTTGTGATAATCTGTTGCTTCTCATATTGAAGGAACAATACCCCCCCTGTTGACAATGATAAGAAAGAATGAGGTTTCTTATTATTGCTGATGCACCTGCTGAAATTACTACTCAAGTACTCTGCTATTGCTATTTTTCCTTCTGCTGTAATTAAAGTAACATCAGAGGAACACTGCCTTCTGCTACGTCTCAATTAAACCAAAGTCAGCTTCTTCACACGGTCCTTTCCAGATTTTCAAAAGGAGTAAAAGACAATGTACTAACTTTAATATTGTTTCAAACTTTTTTATCACTTTCACTATTTAGTGAAGCTTTACTCTCAGAGAACTAGATTTCCAAAGACTTGTGAGGACCCAGATGTTTTTGTTTTTCCTGAGGTCACATCCTCATTATTAATCTAAATGCAGTAGGATTGCTGGACAAACGCAAAGGTACCTAGTATGCAGGGGTGCCAGAACATGACCTGAGGGTTTATTCAGCAATGCTCAGACAAAATTTCTTTCAGTAGTTGATTTGACTGAAGAAAAATAAGCATGGAAACACACTCTGGGATCTCGACACAAACTTCAACCAGATTCACAGACCTTATAGTAAAAGTAATTTAAATGCCAAGATCAAGAGTATTAACTAATTCCTGATCAACATTCTCTTTCTCTGCACACGTAAGTTGGGCTTGGCTGTGACTTGGGTCTTATGCAAGAACCCAGCCTCTTCATGGATGTGGAAATAAAATCTCATGTCTGCAGGGGCAGGACCTACTCATATCAGCCATAAGATGTGGAGAAGGGAGTCCTCACATGAGTCCTGCACACTGAACTAAGTACCAGACTCATCAGAGGGAGTACGAAAGGTGATAATTGCTTAAAAGGGTTAGGATTAAATTACAGCTATGGGATATGTAGAGCAATTTCACCTGGAGATTTTTCTCTATATCACATAAGCTACATCTATGTTGCCAAATAAAAGCTGGACAGATGTTTCCACATGACAAAACATATTGACATAGCCTTAGAAAGTGATAGGATGGTCCAAACCACAGCTAGTTGTTAAGTAATTCAGACACTCAGGAGACCAATATTTTGTCTCAGTCTCTGCATATATTTTTTTTTAGCAAAATAGAGATATGATAGGACTGCACAGGACCATAACTAAAGTCAGAGCCTTCAAATGCCTGCCTTTCTGAAAGTCGCCTTTGCTCTGGCTGGCACAGGATTCTCTTTTTTTTCCCCAGAATGTTCGGAGATCATTTGGCTTAGGACATAGATCTAATGTTTGGGTCATACTGCTGGGAAATGTGCCAGTCACAGAGGAGAAGAGGAAGAAAACAGAAAAAGGGAAATGACAGCAGATGTCAGTAAATATAAAGGCAGCAAAGCTATCTAATGTCCAGTTCTACTGATACAGATGCTTCCTTAAAGCCTGTTAATAGATTTGTATCTGTGCATATGCCGATATGTTTATATGCAATTAACATTCATTTTCATATTGCAGCCAAGGAAAACCAACCCCTAGCTGCAGCCAAGTGGTCCCACCATTTTCCTTATGCTTATTCACTTTCAGTGAACCAGTCCCAAACACTAAACTAACAAACAAAACTGTGCCCTAACTACTGTTGGCTCAGCTCCCTGAACAAACTTGTTGCTGAACAGGACTCCAGTGTAATGAGCCTGTGCTAGAACCCAAAAAGGAAGGAGCTTAACTGGGAGGCAGGAAGAGGAGCAGGTCTGGCCTTTGTATCAGCCAGAAGCTGTTTGACAGGCTCAGCTATACTTCCAGCCAATACTGTCAGCCAAGAAGATTTTTATTCAACCGAGTTCTGTTACACCTGACCATATCTGTCATCATGATACAAGCAGGAACAGATACTTTTTTTTTTCTTCTTTTTTTTTTCCCCTGTTGGGAAGGGGCCAATATCAATTCCTTAAGACCTGAAAACACACTTAAAAAATAGACTCAGACACATGGATCAATCTGAAACTGGAGTGTTTTCTACTTCTCAGGATCTGATGTTTATCCAGGCTCATATTAAAGTAAGATTCCAGCATAAACCTGCTGTCCCCTTTCCAGTGAAGGAAGGATCAGTAAGTACATAATCAACAAAAACTCCTGTAGTCTGAAACTTTTGCTTATCCTCTTAAAACACTGCTTTCTGGGCACATCAAGTGTAAATCACATCTATGGGCTGAACCTCTCAGCAAGTCACTGCATTACTAATAGCTGAATCAATTTAGTTACTTTGAGGAGGAACAGTTTCTAAAGAAAGACTGGATTCCAACCAGCTTTTTTGGATTTATGTTATTTTTATCATGGACCATGTTTGGTGCATGGTTTGCCACACAGCTATAATTCCTGTATCTCTTTAATACCAAAATAAATGGCTGCTAGGCAATGCTAATCCTTGCTACTGTCATGGTGAAGATTTTATTGTCACCCTTGATTGGATCTTTCCCTATAAAGGCTTTTTAAGTTCATCAGGAAATTGGGTTGTTGCATCTCCCTAGTCATGCCTTCCCACTCTTACCACCTCCCACTACAGATGCTGCTAATGCAGCAGGGCATCCTCACTGCCAAGATGTATAAGGCACACTGAGACACTCTGATTCGAGAAACCTCCCAGCACAAGGGGAGTCCTCTACCACCATGCTTTTCTAACAATAAAATTTGTTCTAAGGAGGATATTTGCAAAGTAAAAATAATAGCTCAGTACAAAAAATCCCTTTCAAAATCAATGACAATGGCAAACATATTTCTCTGCACCTTTCTTTAAAAGCAAGAATAAGTAGAGTATGTTCTTCAGCTAATTCCCTCAAGATCAAATGTTTATATTCCTTCACTATAACTGAACAACATACAGCAACATTTTGTAATAAAGCCCCAATGTTTTGTTCACTTGAAAAACACAATGAGTTTTGCGTCACCAGAGGGTATATGTTTTCTGCTTTGAAGCTTCTTTTGACTGAATGACTTCATTAGTCATAGTTTTACTTACATATGCAAATAATAAAATGCTTCCATGAAGGATTCAAGTTAACATTTACAAATATCTTAAGAAATGTACAACAGTAATGTTTTTTCTCCTTGCCACTCTATATTTAAAAATTACTCTGGATGATGATATGGCGATCAGTGGATAAGAGGATTCCAAGAAAAAGTAATTTACAGAGACAAAGCAGGGAGATTATATTAGTAGCCTTTTTTTTTTTTTTTTTTTTTCCTGGGGGAAGGGAGAAAGTGATTGGAATGTTGGAGGAAATAAAGCAGACTGAGTGCTCACAATGAACAAGACTTCAGGCCTGAAAATGTTAAGTCTCCATGTTGATAAAGAGAGAAAGACATGGCTCCTTAGATGTGCTATAGGGGGAAAAATACCCAAGCATAAAAGGCAGCTAGGACCTTTGGTTCCAGCAAGTACTGAGGGTTGTCTTGCATATTTTATGATCAATTTCCCAAGATAAATAACACCACTCTGAAAATGTTTGATGCTTTCAGTTTTATTAAATTGCAGCAAGTTACTTTCCATCGATCAATTAAATAGGCAAGACTGGAACTTGATTATATATCCCTCAGTTGGTCTGCCGTAAATCAAGCCCACAGTCGAATAAGTATTTAATGATGTGTTCACAAATTGTTGTGCAAAAAAGATCATACCCACCAAGTTGTATTTTTTACTTTTTATATAGAGAGTTTGTTACTTATTAACCAATTGCTACCCCCAGTGAACTTTCCCTTCAGAATGATAAATAAGAGCGTGGTATCAGGACAGAATCTCACCTAGGAAGATCCTATGTTTCCACTGACTCACTTCTGGCAGCTTAAGAAAAGAACTCCATACCTTGCAGGGTTCATTCTTAATATGAGTGTATGCACTGCTGTCTTTGTTTAGCTTATGTTTACTTTATTGGCCCAGGGAATGTATTTGTGAATGGAGTTCAAGACTGAGGAAAGATGTGCTACCAAGATACAAGCAGCAAACCCATTCTTACACCACAGCCAGAAAAAGGGAATAGTAAGGACTCATTTTATCTATTGCCATAAGAAAAGTCACAGGGTTGAATGCCTTCTGGTGCACCCAAGAGCAAAAATGTCCACTTTCCAGTAGGGACTGTGTGCTCCAAGGGTACCATGGCATCCACTTTCTGAAGACTTAGTAAATACTTGAACTGTAGCCAGACCACCATGGTTCACAGTCTTTCTTTATTATTTATTCAGAAGCATTTGCTGCCTGGATTTTTTTGCTTACTTTAAGGAATTTGTAGCCTCATGGACAATGCACTTCCTTATAATGCGAATAATTGAGTTCCCTGGACTTCTTAAGGCTATCAGGCTGTTGATGGAAGTATCTAAGGCTCCTAATGCAAGCCATTAGTGCCAGAGGGAGATTTTCAGACTGAGTTAATATTTTGTAAAGACAAGGTTATTTGGTTTCCCACCTTAAGATTCACAATAATAATTTGTCTCCTATTGATGTCCTAAGAAATACACTGTTAAGAGTCATTAACCCATCATCTCTATTTGGCCTTTTCAACATATTATTCTTTTGAGAACGATCCAGAAAATCCAAGTTTCCAGCAGCTCAGTGTCTGAAGGGTGACATATGATCATTGGTTAGTGAGCAGTTCTGATGAGTAAGTCATGAAGACTGAGAGGAAAAGAAGTTACTAAGACCAACACTTATAACAAATAATAAAAATTAAAAAAAAAAAAAAAAAAAAGTAGATTTGGCAGAATCTAGAATCCAGATAATTCATCATGAGGGTGGTGAGGCACTGGAACAGGTTGCTCAAAGAAGTGATAAATGCTCCATCCCTGGCAATGTATTAGGCCAGGCTGGGAAGTGCCTTGGGTGACATGATCTAGTGTGAGGGCTTCCCTGCTCATGCAGGGGGGTTGGAACTAGATGATCTTAAGGTCCTTTCCAACCTTAACTCTTCTGTGATTCTATGAGCTATGACCCCATTTTTGCTGTGGCTTATGCATGAAGTACTTCAAAGAGAAATTCATCACAGGTTGTTTTCTTCTGATTTTAAAGTAACTTCTGTTTTAAAAGCATGCCTTTTCATGGCCAGGTAATTACACCATTAAGAAACCTGTATTCTTTTTCTTCCGCTATTCCAGCCTGGAATGATGATCCTGCAGAGAAATCACTGTCTTGGAAATGGTCTTGAATATGTTTGTCTTATCTGAGATGCCATTATATGTACAGAGAACAGACCACCCTACTATAGTGTCCTTCAGCATCCATGGAATAAACTTTATTAAAGTTTGAATAAGCACAGTTAAACTGTTTAACAGTTGAGTTAAACTGTAAACTCAAAAATAATGTGGCAATTCTAATTCAGGATGCTAAAATCTTTATCCATTTTCTTTCACCTCTGCCAAGATGTTTGGAACCCATAAAGGTTCCAAACCTAATTTAGCCAAAGATCACAGAGTTGCCACTAAACCTGTATCTTAAAACTTTACTGAAGAACCGTGAATTGCATGCTCTTTCAATCCGTCTCTTGCCTGCCACAAGAGAGCCACATCCACACTCAAACGAGGTGAGCTGAGAGCAGTAGTTGCACATATAGGGCAATTTTAAAGCTTTTATGGAAGAATTACAGGTTAATTTGAAATATTAATTTGGGAGGTCTTATATGAATCATTAAGGCTCTGTGTCTGAGAGGAGAATGGTCAGATCAAGGCAAAGACTTCTAAAAGGCACAAAGGACAAGGACTTTTCCATCTTGCACATCTGTAATTAGTACTTACTTGGCATAATCTTCATGTGCAGTAAATGAGACACCATGCCTACTTCCATCCAGGTCAATGCTTGCTGGCCTTGGTAACTTGCTGGCTTCCATCTTCTTTGCATTCATTACTGCTGGGAGACAGAGGATGACTGCTCTTGCTGCCATACAAAGTACTCCTGAATGGAAAAAAAGGGAGGAAAAACAGGGGAAAACAGTGCTACGCAGCAGATGGAGTGTGGGGAAAAACTGCTGAAATAATCTGATTATTTTATGTGATTTTTTTTGAGGTGGAAAGGTTGTTCTTCTGTTTGATAATAATATTGAACCTTGGGTATTGGCTGCATAGTTACGTATTACTACTTGTACAGAAAAAATTGGGTTGTGATCCCCAGTGTACACCCATAATTTCAGTTTCTGCAGCTTCATATGTTCAACATCTTGTCAGATCTGGCACATGAATGCATTGATACATGAGTATAGGCTAGTTTTTATTCCTAGACAAGGATCTTATTTGCAGAATCCCAGGATAAGAGTTCTCCTACAAAATGTCCAAGGTTTTAATTTCCCTGTTGTATGTGTCCTTGCCAAGGACATATCAGAAGCCACATAAGAGCATTCAAAAATTTATTACAGCTCCAACGCTTTGAACTAAGATAAATCAGAGATAGATTTTAAATTTGAAAGTAATAAGTCCTCATATTTGGCAAGTACATGGTACTTGGCAAGTGTAATATGTTGGGTGTTTTTCCGTGGAGTGGGAGAGGACTGCATAACTTTTCTGAAATCGGAATATGCACTGTACATTGCTTCACTTAAAACAAATGGATTTTTTTCCTGTTTAGCATCTTCAAAATTTGTTCCAATTCAGCAAGCTACTGAAATTTAAGCCTAGGAGTAAGAACATGTAGTCAGTAGAAATGCTTGTGTCCTCCAGCTAAGGAGCATGCTCAGCCATAATGATAAATTCAGCCTTAATTAAGCTTTAATTAGTTTCTAGTACTGCTAACCACTTTCTAAGGCAAGGAAGACTGAGTGAACTTTGGCTGGAAAGTTTCAAACTCAGCAGTAGCCAGGATTATCTTGGCCTAGCCATGAATGTCCTAAGTAATTAACTCTTTCCATGATAAAACTCATTTATGTATTTATTTTGTATTTATTTATTTATTAATAATAATTTATTATTAACTTGTTTTAAATAAGGAGAGGAATAAGGCTCTTAAATTTGGACTTACCCTGACATTGTTAATAGTACAAAATAAATTGTGAAAGAAAACAAAAAAGGAAAACCCGTTGTCCTGGGTTCAGCAGTAGTAGACATTTTTCTCCTTCTTTGTAGCTGGTGCACTGCTGTGGTTTTGACTTTCAGCCTGGAAACAACATTGATAACACCAGTGTTTTTAGTTGTTGCTCAGTAATGTTTACTCTGACCAAGGACTTTCTGAGTCTCATGTTCTGCCAGAGAGGAGGGGAAGCCCGGAGGAAGCAAAGAGAAGACACCTGACTCAAACTAGCCAGAGGTATTCCATACCACAGCACATCATGTCCACTATATAAACTGGGGGCAGAGACCCGGAAGGGTTAGATCACTGCTTGGGTCAGGCTGGGTATCGGTCGGTGGGTTGTGAGCGGTTGTATTCTCTTCCCTTCTGATTTCCCTTGTCATTATCATTATTGGTGGTAGCAGCAGTGATACGTGTTATACCTTAGTTACTGGACTGTTCTTATCTCAACCCGTGGGAATTACATTCTTTTTCTTCTCCTTCCCATCCCTCCAGAAGTGGGGGAGGAAGGGGGGAGTGAGAGAGCAGCTGTGTGGTTCTGGGTTGCCGGCCATGACACCCCTAAAAGCAATGCGACCACATCAGCAAAAAGAATGAAGCAACTTCCTTGATGGTGAAGAATTCATTTAGGTCATCACATTATGCCTGTCTACCTATTTTTCTTGCAGGTTAAACTGAATCAGTAGTTTAAATTCTGATTACTTAATGGAGGGAGTCACTACATTAGTTTAGTGGAAAGGTGATGGAGACAAGAGGATGGGTTAACTTGGTTTTATTGACTTTGTTAATTATGTTTAGACACTGTTGTAAATACACTACTGACACTAATAGGAAATCAGGAACTGCAGGAAATGCAGCCCTCTCCCTGCACAACTCCAGGACAGAGAAATTCAATGTCTGCCCATGTAAAACTACACATGAAGAGAGGAGGCAGTTTCAATGAATGGAAGGAGCAGAAAAATGGAAGATAGTGGTTGCAAGTTTGAAGAACCACCTTCTAAGCAATTTTTTAACTGGATGCCAAACTAATAAGAAGTTAATGAAATGGTTTTTTATTAAAACATACCTACTTCCGCATGCTGAAGTCATTGCTTACTGAAATCTTCAATGACACCTCCTCATTTCTCCTTCCTCAGGCTGTTAGGCAAATTGTAAGACCGCTGGCAGCTGCAAGCATGCATGATACTTCTCGATTCTCTTCCACTTTATTTCTCTGCTGTTGGGTTGTGCATTTTCTTACTTTTAATATTCTCAAATACTTCCCCTAATAAGGAAAACAAGAGTCAGAAAACCACTGAAATAAAAAATTCATGGAAAAAAATAAATATAAGTGAATAAAGTAAGGTAAAAAGACAGTGCTACATAAACTTTAAATAGAGAAGAAAGCAGCTGTCTGTTGAATTTGCTTTGCCAAAGCCATTTAGCTTGTGTTTAAGAAGAGAGGCAAATAATAAAAATAATTAATAGAGCTACTTAAGTACAAAAAAACTAATCTGAGTAAGAATTTGAGAGCATAGAACATTTATTAACAGATACTTAAAGGGAACTTTTTGTGTTCCAGGAACTGCACTTAGAGCAATTAATCCTTAGGACACCCCAGGGAGACAACTTGGTAAGAAACAGTCTCCTGCTTGGTTTGCAGAAGAGGTTGCAAGTGTGGAAACAAGTTGTCATTGTAATATGTTCAATACTAAATAGCTTTTTTATAGGAACAGCTGGGCAAGAAATCCGAAGGTTCTAGATTCCTGTTCTGCATTCATGTCATCAAAAAGGCAGAACCAGAGTGAATAGGAGACAAGCAGACACATGTTGTGTGTGTGTGTGCCTGGGCATTCTATTGCCTAACAGTTTATCTCACACACTGAAGTCATATGGAAAAATATCTAAAAAAATATTAGTGTAATTGTCAGACTGGAAATCCATATTTTTTCTTCATGATTTTCGATGTGATGACCAATACAAATTTAGGTAGATTTCACAAAGTAAAAAAAAAAGTTAAATTATTTTCACAAATAGGAGAGAAGAGTCTTTGTTAGCTTATGATTTGAGGATGAGACACGAGTTGTCATGAATTGAAAACATTTCATATTTCTCTGTGGGCTTTTAAGTATCAGAATGTGAAAAAGGACAAAAGAGAATACAATCAGAAAAAGGAGAAAAGGAATTTAGCTAGTAATTTAAAATTCCCATATCACATATATTCAAAATACTCTCTTTTTTTCCCCTCAATGGACTGATATATCAAGTCTTCATCTACCTTACCAAAATTGTTGCCTTCACACAATAATTTTCTTTCCTCCAATTTAAAAACATTTTATTGCACACTCCAATTATAGACAATTATTTTTATTACTATCATCGGTTAGGAGTAATAGACCAACATGGCATTATAAAAACAACAAAAAAATCTCCTTCAAACAACTTACACGTTCTTTTTAATGGGATGTGTAAAATGTTATAATGAGAATCATTCTGTATTGCAGTGATTTTCCTGATCGAATGGTGACAAGTACAGAACCTTCAAAGACAACATTTTGTCTTCTAGTTCTTACATCTAAAATAACTTGAATTTTAAGACAAGCTTAGTAGGGAACTAATATAGGTATAGTCATTTTTATTCAGTGACAATTAGTAATACTTTTGCAAACATAAGAGTTCTAGGACAAGTAAAAAGGAAAAATCTGATTTTGATACAGCTGAACATCCTGAATACTAAAAACTAAATTATCCTGCTATGACTGCCAGGGGTATAGGCCTATGGACTTCAGCTTGCATGCTCATGTTGATTAAAATGATGCTTTACTTTTCCTGCACAGGAGTGATGGAATACAGCTCTTCTTGGGTAATATTCTTTATCAGATATGCTGAAACATTGCTTTTTGTATTCTGCCATTCCAGCTGATAATATATTCCTGCAAGAAGGACAGAAAAAAGACCAACCATACTGTGAAGGCAAGAAGTGACTTTTGAAATCCAATTATAATTTGAAATATGGCCACTCACCACACTTTTCTTCTTAAAAAGCAAAGGATCATTATGGTTCCTGTGAGAGTATGGGCTACATGCAATTTGAATCTATTCTGTAGTTCTATGGCTAGCTGTTCCCCTAGTTTGCATTTCTATTATTTTATGCTGCAAACCTTCTCGTAGGAAGAAACCAGTCATGATTTGCCCATATTAGCTCTCAATTTATAATGCTGCACATTATAGTGACAAGACCTTTCGCAGACAGATGGGGGGGGGGGGAAGGAAAAAAAAAAAAAAAAGACTCAAAGACTCAGAATGTCAGATTTTTTATTTTATTATTTAGTCACATATGGTCTCTGAGAAAGAAGCTAATGGTAAGCTGGAAGTCATAAGCCCTCTATTGTGCATGAGCAGTAAATCCTCCTCCTTATCCAGGAAGATGAAATTCTATTATAACCTTAAAATAATTTTCAGAAAGAGACAGAAAACAGAAAAACTAGTTACGGAACACAGTATCTGTGTGAGGTAGCTTCAATTCTAATTAACTAGAGGTGAATCTGGTGGGAAGAAAAGAAGAAATCTAACCCTTGGTAGTAAGGGATGAGAAACCCTCTTGCTTACTACAAATGTCCAGGTAGCCACTTTTGTGAGGAAGTAACTTCACAGATGTGTTTAAGAAAACCAAGAAGGAAAGCCTGCTGAGAGCAAAGAGAGAAATTCATTCTAGGGAGATTATAGTTTTGACAAAGCTCAAAAAAGGTCCTATAGAAAGAGCTGCTTAAAGAAAAACCCCAACCAACCAAACAAACAAACCAAAACCACCAAAATAACAAATGAATAAAAAGTTTGATGAGGAAGAATGGGACAATCCCCCAGCACCCATCCTACCTCTGGGGCTGAGGCAGTGAAAGAGGGAGCTTTAGCAGAATCTATCCTTATGAAAGAAACAAAGAGGACCTATAAAAGTGGAAGACCCCAGAGCCAGTGGTATTAAGAGCAGCTGTGCTAGCTGTTGTGTCCCCATGATGGGTAATTTGGAGCAAGTAGGAAATCCTTGCAGTGCCAAGACTGAGGCAGAACTACATTTTTGGGGGCTTTTGTTTCAGGGTGGGTTTTCTGGGTTTTTTTTTGTTTGGTTTGTGTGGAGGTTTTGGGGTTTTTTTGTTTGTTTTGTTTAATTGTGGGGTTTTTTGGGGGGCAGTGGGTTGTATGTGATTTTGTTTGGGTATTTTTTGGGGGTGTCATGGGTTCAGCAGTAGCAGTCATTTTTCTCCTTCTTGGTAGCTGGTGCAGTGCTGTGGTTTTGACTTTCTGC
>JANRGW010046412.1:0-29528 GCA_024733675.1 Psilopsiagon aymara | reverse complement strand
TTGTACCTTAGTTACTAAACTGTTCTTATCTCAACCTGTGGGAGTTGCATTCTTTTGATTCTCCATGTAGCAAACTGAGTGCCTGATTTACGGCCTAAACCACGACAGGGGGTTTTATGTTTTAAAATTCACATTTCAAGAGACTTATCTCGTTTTCAGCCTGAACTGAATGTAATGATGAACACCCTCGGGTTGCTCATCTGAAATGCCCAGGGCTCATCACTAAGAAACTACCCCAAGTGCTTTCTTCTTTATGAAGAAACACATCAAAATACAGTGAGGACTCAAGGGAGAAAGCATAGTCGAGAGAAGAGTTCCTGGAAGTGAGTATTCACAGGAATCACCAGGATTCGTGGTTCACTTCAAAAATATCCTGAAGAAGTGTGCAAGCTGAAAGACCGGCTTTCATCAAGCAGAAACTAAGGAGAGCCTTAATGTCTCTCTTTTTTTGGAGGGGTCCTTTTGATCCCAGCATTAATTCCTCTTGGTGAAGGGACTAGATTTGTTGGGAAGTTCAGAGCCATGAATCTTTGCGAATCTTTTTTTTCCAGACTTCTGATACCTCCAAGACAAATAGAATTCCTAAATAACGTTTTTAGTGCTGGTGTTAGCAATAGAAGCTCTGATTCTCCACTCACGTAAAGTGTAAGTAAAAATAAGCTCAGCATGAGCAGGCTTGGGGGAGAGCTTATAGTGATCCTGCATAAAACCTAGGCCCAGAGCTTCACATTCGCTGCCATTAGTTTCTGCAGCACTTCAGCAACATGTAATTCCTTATCCTGCAGGTGAAAGATATCTTTGGTGTCATTACTGCTCTGTGGGCGATAAATCTCCACTCAAATATAATCCTGGGTCATGCCATATGACAGCTTCTTTACTTATTTGCATCACTGTAAGGCAGCCTGGCAATTATACAGAAAGTGTGTTGCCATGGTAACACAGGGAAACTGCAGCATCTAAAAAAAAAAAAAGACCACAGAATTACTTAACATTTTATTCTCCAAAGATTTCAGTATTCTGAGCTTAAACTTTGAACGGAAAATCATAACAAATGGTGCCTATTTCATAAATAGTGCTTCCTACGCTTTTAGAAGTAATTGCTTCTTTTCATCAAAGCATTTTATATTTTCATCTTTGTGGAATTATTGAGTAGAGTTTAATGAGCAAAACACTCCTCTATCCTCTGTCCAGATTTTTTTTTTTTTTTTTTGGCAACAAATCCCACTTGATTATTACTCAAGTCAAATACAGTAATTACTTCAGTACAGTTAATGCATAAGTCCCCTCACACACCTCCCACACAAATGACTTCAGGCAGCTCTGACAGCTCCTGCATCCTGGTAAAGCCCTGGAACAGTACAAAAGAATAGCTGAGATTTTACTTTTCATAGGATGGGAAGAGCCAAGCAGCCTGAAGCATGAGAAGGGACACAAAAAGGTGAGAGGGATACAACTGTCCAATGCCCAAGTCATGAGCTGGTACCCACTAACTGAAGAAAAAAACCCACTGGCTTCTATCATAAATCACAAGATTTCATCTCTTAGCGGCTCGTTCAAAACTGAGGCTTAGCTATTCAAAGATGGCTTTGTCACCCAGCAGCGCTGCTTGTTAATGTTATGTGTCGTATAATTTGTGCTTTTAAACCTTCTAGTCACATGATGGGGATCAGGAAAGAATGCACACTGTACTGTCTTCCGTATCAAACTGCTACTTCAGCTAATCTTGTAAATCTAGGGTTTGTAATAATTTAGTACAAAGCCATTTCTGGCATATCATTGCTACAAATGGAGACAATACGATGAAGTAGACATGTAATGTTAATGCAATTAAAACAGAAAACCAAATATCACTATCTGCAAAAGCATTTTCTCTTGCGCTACTATTTGTAAATTATTTCATCGCACGAACATGGTGTTGTGCCATGTAAAGACAAAAATGTTTAGTGGCCTAAGAATGTTTGTTAAATGCTTCTTTGAACAGAAATAATTATAAACATGTATGAAGCTGTTAAAGTTTTGTGACATCTTTCTCAAAGAAGGTAGGCAGAGAGCCCAGTCTGAGCCTTTCTGGACAAAAAAAAAAAAAAAAAACACAACAGGAACTGTCTGCCAGATACAAAATTTTAGAGAAGTCCATTAATGCTCTATACCAAGGTAAATACTCTGTTTCAATTATTTTCTAAATGATTAAACACTGCTAGCAGGCTACTTTAAAATCTGATTTTGAAATTCATCCCTTCCACCTATCCATCAGCATAGTCACTAGGAAAGCACATAATAGAACAGAACTTCCGAAGATCAGAGTTTGAAAAGCAAAAGTCTTGCTGTTCAGTGTCTCCGATCCACATTCCACACTAATTAACCTATATCTTTCAATTAAAACCAGGTCTTGGTTCCTTAACAAGAAGCTTAATTGTGTTACCTATATTGCATTTTGAAATAGGTGATAGTCTTATATTTAAGTTTTTGTTAACATCACTAACAGATATGATTTGCAGAGATATGGTTAGGAACAGAAACTTTAAAAATGTGAAAAGCATTTGCATAAATGAAAAATACAGAACTAAGCCACTGGGACCCACCCAGTATTATCTGTTGCCTTAATATGTATGATAAATATTGAACACAAGAATTCAAAATAGTTTAACAGTCTTGAGTAAAATTCTAGAGGTTGAGGCCAAAAATGCAATGGGAAATAAAGTACATTAGTAAAAAGTCAGAAATAAAATCAGATTATTTTATTTAAAGAAAATAATCAGGAAATAATGGTTTTCATTCCAAACACTAGTTGCAATAAACAAGAACCAGAATGCCAGGCATATCAAAAAACAGAAGCAGGAGGAGGAAGAGTGATAGCACAAGGAGAAACTTGATGTTGCCAGGGATTCTACTGACATGTCAACTGAAGCAACAACCTGAGAGCTGTGAAGAGAAAGTTGTAAACAAGACATAGCAGCTCAATCATTAAGAAGCAACAGCCAGCTAATGTGAAAAGACATACAGCTATCAGGAAGCCAACTGCTTGGAATAAAACTACAGCAAAAGAATGACCACCTGGCAGCAACAGCCAGTTACAAATACCAGCAAAATTGCTAGAATTACTGTGCAGAAAAACCAGCACGAAAGGAAGCCTGAAAATGAAAGCTGCAGGGACGTCTTGACCATGCTGCAGATACTACTTTATAGAAAAACGCCACATTGACTAATTTAATTTTTACTACAGCTTCACATAGTTGCAATGCAGCTTTCACAATGAAATGGAACTGATTTCCAGATGCTGAAACATCTGTGTTCCTGCTGGAGAAAATGAGGTATCGTCATAGGAACAGGATTACTTGTGTCTTCTTGCTGCTTAACAATTTCTTATAAAAATGCTTAATTGAGTGATACTTCTCTTCATGGGACAGGATTGCTTTCACTCTATGGTATTATCTTCCAACATGCCAAGCCCCAGATACAACAGTATGTTTAACTAAAGAGGAAGAGGAAGGAAATATGGTGCAGTATCACTGGCATGGGATGTGAGAAACCAAGCAGGTTCAGTTCCCTGCCCTGTCACATGCTCCTGAAGTAAACTTTTATAAGCTACTTTGGGCAAGTCTGTTCTTTCCAGCAGACCATGCCATGGCTTTCCACTGGTCTCTGCTAGTAACACACAAGCCTGCACTGGGATACACACATGCTCCTGCAGTCACATTGGAAGCCTTTCTACCTGTGAAATGAAAGTAATGATCTTCCCTGTTCTCTGAAGACATGATTTGTACAGAGATAGAGATGGCAAAGATTTAGTTAAATATTAGGTCTGAATATCCTCTTTATTTGCAGTGTGCAAGCTGTCTGATTAAAAATCTAGTGGATATAGGTTGAAGGAAACGTACAGCCACCTCTACAGAAAACATACGGCTGAATTCAGACTTTGTGTAAACATAAGTTTCACACAATTTCTTTTCTCCTTTTCATTTCACACCTTTTCAATAGCTGCAAACTATCATCAAAGCCCATCACAGCCAAAGTCATTTCTGAAGCCAAGCTATGCATTTTTTAACACCATTTTATCCTTTTCCATATGTCACTCCTTCTATTCCTGTTTCTCCTCTTCACCTGTAAGCCAATTATATATCTGGTAATTTGCTCTCCAGTAAAGTCTGACTCATCTGTAACTGTGTAAGGACAGAATCCATGATGATATCTTTAGGCAAGCCTGTTCAGAAGAAGAAAACTTCACATTTTCCTAAAGATATTTTTCCAAAGCATTCCACTTCTAGGAAAAAGCTCTATAAAGCCTGTGGAATTAACATAATAAATAATACAGTCCCAGAGGCCAAACTTGCATATAAAGAAGCCTGTTTCTGGGCAGGTTTTCTTTCGTGCAATATTCCCCTGTGCTCTTTGCTTCTTTTTAAACGCACTCATGGGAGGGGTATGTTATATTTTACCATGTCTACAATAACTACGGAATTATCTCTCCCATTTTAACAGCATCTTTCCATATTGGAGCCCTCATATTTTATTTTATTTTTTGTCTGTAAATCCAGCCTTTGACTCTAAATCAGTGTTTTCCCTGCCATTTACTTTGCCTGTTTGAAAATCATGAATATGCTTTACCTTTCCCATATGTTAACTTTAGCTGCCAAATTATTAGTCCCTAAGACAGCTTATTAAACATCTCCCACCTTGTTTGACATATTGTTATTTTTAATGCATCTGGTAGTCTTTCAAGCCTTTTTTGGGAACAAAAGGTACCACTTTTGTTCAAGTAAATGTGAATTAATTTTTGTCAGTTGATTTCGTAAGATGAGATAAAATTCTGAAATTAAATCCCAAGACATATGATGTGCTGCAGTCTGTACAGTCAATGGTTTCCTGTTGTACTTTCAATACAAAAGAACAATTCAAAACATGCCTGATAAAAAACTTTTCTAAGAATCGTGATACTTCCTGCTCAAAGTGGGTATATATATGTTTAGAGACATTTTTCCCTGCTATTCTATTACGCTTCTAGAAGCAGAAGTTAAATGTCAGAAAGTCACAGAGTGACTATCTCCACTCCCTCTCTCCCCTTTTCTCTCTACTCCCAAGTCACGAATCAGTACAGCTAGACGTGTTTTTTTCCCACTTTTAACCAAGTGACAAGGGGCTGCTGCACCTTCTCCTGGCTGCAGAGCCTCTTCACTCTCCTACTCTGGGATCCCAGTGCCATATGCAGGCAGTGTCTGGTGTGCTCATTCCCACAGTAGGAAGCAGGCGATGCAGGTACTGAGGCAGAAAAAGAGGGAGGGATCAAAGTGAGTAGTTCATGTTTAGTCCACAACTTCAGTGGCTGAGGGCCACTTAAGGAATCCTCAGAAGTAGCTCATGATATATATATTTGGTTAAGTGTTCCCTCAAAAACTGCATGCCATACTTTCTCCAGCGCAGTAACTACCCCAGGTTCTGCCACTTCAAGTGCTCCCTTGCCCTCCCCTGCAAGAATTTCTCTATGACCTTACCTTCTTTCTAATTTGTGTGTGCACGTATGACAGTGAAATTTCATAGTGAATCTCAATCTTTGCCATTTTCAACTCATAAATAATTCACTCCTTTTCATTTATTAATAAATTAGTTCTTAAAGTTACATAAAAAGGAAAAAGAACCTTTCCAGTGCATGAAGGCCTCACATATGTCAATAAAGCAGTGTGCTTTGGTGTCCTGCTGCCTAGAAGAGTCCATAAACCATGGCAATGAATAACAGAATCTGCACATTTAGGGAAGTGCAGTGGGACCTGGCATTTGTTTTGGATTTTGTGTTTGCCTCTCATTTCTAAGCTCTGTAAATCTGATTAGACTCTTTAGGGGAAAACAAAACTAAACCCCTCAACCATTCTTCTTAATTGCCCTCAGAGAAAATCTTTTTCACGGTTTGTGAAGATGTGCCTCCCACCTTCACATCTCAGGATAGTTAGTTATTTTCTGAGAGCCATGAAAGGAATAATTTGCATTTGAATACGGAATACCTTTTATGATTGTTAACATCCTGGAATCAGGAACTCAGGATTTCAGGGGTCTAATTCAGGAATTAGAAAAAGGCAAAGCAGACTGTATGTCCCAGTGCAATTTCTGCCATGTTGGAGCAGCACAGTTGTACAGGTTTAGCTCACTGAAATGCAGGGAAGAATCTGAATTCTTCCTTGTACTGTCTCATTATGCTGAGCTACATCACTTCCTACAGGCAGCACATTGCAAGGTGAGGGGAAACGTGGATAAGTGAAGATAATCTATCCATACTACTTGGAGAGAAGTTTTTGAATGTTGCATGTCACTATGCACAGCTGATAGATTATGATGGCTCCTGTTCTCCCTGCTTTCTTCTGTGTCTGCATGTTACACTCAAGTTCAGATTAGGCTCTCACTCTCCTTTCACTAACATTATGTTCTCATTTCCATGTTTTCGTAGAAAATAGGTCATTAGCTCACTCATATATGTGGCATGCACATTGCTAAAACAAAAAATAAGGTCAACCAAGGTCACCATTACTAATGGAGCCTATTCTAAAATTATGTAGCCCAGATGGTTGGGGTTTTTTTTCTATTTTCTTTTTTAAACAAATGTAGGACAAGAATAAAGAGTACTTGAATTGACACATTAATATAGGGGGAAGACTATGTGAAGATGGAGTCAGAGTTATAATCTAAGCCTACTGCATAAAAGCAGACTGCTGCAGCAACATTCAGAGTAGAGTATGATTCAAGCTGTGTATTCACATTTTGATTTCTTCATTAGTTTGTTACTGAAGGCTTACATTGTATTTCTATATACAGACGCACACATTAAGTTGTAAGGGAGACATCACAGTCACTGTTGGTAAGGAAACAAGCTACTGGGTGCTGAAGTCCACATTTAAAATTAGAATTATAATAGTATTTGAGGCAATTCATACTTATAATTGTCAATAACTCTTTATTTGTATTTATGTAGATCACAGAATCATTAACTGTGCTAAGGTATTTGAAAGGACCTTAGTTATTCCAGTAGTGTTGAACTCAAGAAAGAATATGAGAAATAAATTGCTGTATGAAAGTCAAGCACATAAAATTGCTATACCTTGTTTTCTACAAGTTTTAGTAATTTTTGAGCAACCAACACACCAAAAGTCAGCATTTTTTGTTAGTTTCCATGAAATAGCGCAATAGACTGCATTAGAATACAGTTTCATGAGCATATTGCCTTCCCATATTTGCTGTCCAGAAAGAAAACAACTGAAGTTCTCTTTCCTTATATTCTTGTTCATGTCATACTCACACGCAGCCTCCTTGTAGCCTTCTGCTGAGGTCCTTCTAGTTTTGAGCTGTCATTGCAACTGATTCATCACCTTTATTTTATCTTGTATTTTAGGACAAGGCAAAAAAAGGGGCATGGAAATATCCACTGTCTGTATAGACCTAGCAGCAAAACCAAAAGGAAGGGGCATGGAAATATCCACTGTCTGTATAGACCTAGCAGCAAAACCAAAAGGAAAAGTTTCTACTTATGGCTCTTCTGAGAGCTTAAAAAAAAACAGCCAAGAAGGCACAGCCTTTGTGTACCACACATCACTAGGGTAATGGCAGCACTTTCCTGCCAAGTACTGTTTGTTACCAAAACAAAGCACAAATACATAGTAGTTAAACAAATCTTATTGATCCTAGATAGAAAGATTCCAATTCAAACAGAACAGTAGTACTTTATCAGTTGTTACTGAAGCAGCATTTCAATTTTACTTCCATATACTAATTAAAAAGTTTCCATAGCGATTACTTAAAATGTTACTAGTTTATGTGAAAACATGCAATGTGAAAATATGAAGTGTTGGCAGTTGAAGTGATAAGTAGAACAAGTCAGCATTTTATGTTCTCCACATATAAATTGTTTCATTGCATGTATCTAATTAAGTCATTGTAGCTGAAGAAACTATAATTTGTTTCGCATCCTGTTTTCATGGTAAGGCTAGTGTACACTGGAAATGTATCATCTTTGCTTGAACCACTTCTGGGAGTTGCATACATGCTGTATAATGAGAATAAAACTTTGTGTCAGATTTTGAAAATGACACTTATTTATGGCTTCACAATTCCAGGTCATTTACAGGGATCATTACTTCCACTTATCCTGCCAATTCTTTCGATAGTTTGTCATAGACAACTAACAAGATTCCCAAAAGTATTAAAGCACAAGTTGTCTCAGTTTAAAATAGATATCCATTTAAATACATTGATTAATTCTGAAAATTAAAAAAAAAAAAATAAAAGAGAGAAAAAAGAAAAACCCAAACCAAGAAAAAGTATTTTATAGGGTTTATATTATAAAACTCAATAGTATATTATTAACTAGGGATCGTGAGTTTTGTTTGCAAATAGAGTCTCATATTCCTGGAATAATTATTAAATTCTATGAGAAAAATGGTTCTTCTAACTTAATAATCCTTATAATTTTAAGCTCAAATACCTTTTTTGTTTGTTTGTTTGTTTGTTTGTATTTTGAAATAATGAACTAGAAGAGATACTTGGGAACAAAATATTAAACCCTAATACCTGCAGGAAGACGGGTCTAAATCTCGCGGACATTTTTCAGACAGCAATGTGTCAAGAATTCTGTCATGAGCTTTATTTCATCTGAATAGCATGAAAATTCTTACAAGTTACCTTTGCTTTGCATAGTTATTGGCAAGTTTAAAAAAATGGTTTATTAGAGTTTTCCATCTTTAGGGACAAATTTTCCCTCTTTAGAGCATGATATGCAGAGCTGCTCTACTACAAGTATTAACCTCTCAGCATCTGCAGTCATGATACATTTTCCTACTCTTTTCCTAATAATTCAAATTTTGAGTACTTTAATTAGTACTTACTTTCTCAGTACTGATGACTCTTAATTCAAGTATAACTAAGAGCACTGAATTATCAGTACTAATAAACCCATATAACTCCAACAGTGAAACTATCTGGCATCATGTACTGTTCAATGCTGTGCATTTCATTATTTAATCTGCTTATGTCTACAAAGAGACTTATTTACCTACAGATGATAAGGAAAAAATGATGGTTCAAGATCATTAAATATATACATCTTTTTTTAGTAAACAATAGTAAGAAAGACATACAAAGGGAAAATATTTGTATATGAATGCAAATTCAGGCACTGGTTACATTTTGGTTACCATCTTTCTGCAAAGTCAAGCAGAGGTGAAGTACTGTTAAAAACATCCTACCTTCTGTTATGCTCATCATGTTAGCTTACAAAATCTTAGTTATGTTCAGAGTGGTTCCGTGTTAAAGGTGCCTCACATCCTAATGACTGTTATTTACCCCAGTCATGTTCTCAAGGGATTTCAAAGCATGGAACACAATCCATTTCAAATGGAAATACTTGGCTTTTTCAGCAATACCTTTAATGTTTATCAGACTGCACTCATCCAAGGATCCCAGGGCTTTATAAACACTACACAACATAGTACAGTGCTTTGTCAGGGCACAGGGATATGGACAAATGAACCAAATACATCAATGTCTCACAAGTTTTCTCATGAAAGGCCAAGAAGGGCTTTCTTCTGTTCTAGCCAGAGGAGCAGAGTTTTGGTGACTGCTATAGGTAACTCTTATTCTTAGCTATTGTAATTATAAAAGACCACTCTTCCACTCCTTCTGCATTGCCAGTTAGTAAAACAAGTTACCTCTCACTTGCATTTCTCTGTGCAGGTTTCAAAAGCAGAATCCAGAGCCAAGTGTTTGGTCACCCCTATGGGAAGAGGACCATTTCCAGGCCTGCTGTGCTCAGGAGACATAGGCAGAAGGATGGGTGCCTGAACAGACTGAGGAAAAGAGGTGATTGTTGAATCTCCAACACTCAACAGAGGCATGGGATTTTGTGCTATTTCGTGAGAAATCAAGCAACAGGAAGCTAAGTGATTAATCAAATAGCTAAAATGTATTCCAGCCCTGAAGGTACTCTTTATTTATTCCTTCCTTTGAACCCCTTTCCTGATCCTCCTGAAAATTCTCTTCTCCTTTGCTGTTGAGCTCACTCTGTTCTCACTACACCCTTCACAGTAACCAGCTGTTCTATTTGTGAAGGATAATTTCAGTTTACATTGGTACAGCTGGGAGAGATGATGCCCCAGACTGAAAGCTACAGAAGCATTTGCTGGGGATTGCATTGTGGAGGCATTTTTACACATATAGCATTTTCCCCTTTCAACCAACTCCAAATCAGAAAAAGGGAATATTTCTGAAAAACAATAAAACAAAAAAAAGACAACAAACCAAAACCAAACAAAACAACCCCCCCACAAAAAAACAAAACAAAACAAAACAAAACAAACCAACCAACCAAACAAAAAAACCCAACAACCCCTAGCTTATTAAACTCTATAAATTAATATTAAGTCAAAGCCCTTTTTATGTCCCCAAATTATAGGCAGCAACACTAGCATCTACTGTAACTGGGTCTGCAGTGAGTAGTTCAAGGGATTGAGGAGGATAGACAGCTCACTCTGGGCTAACAACCACTGAAGCTGAGGTTTTATTTTAAAACTGAAGTGTTCCTATGGAAGCTTAAAAGAACTATACAAACTTTTGTCATTTCTCCACTTGAAAAATATTTATTATTTGTTTAGAGCCCTCCAGGGCACTTTTGTGCTTTCTAAGGAGATTTCAGTGGCATGCTATCATCAGCTCAATGAGGCACACGTCATCCTCATAACAGACTCCCTTGCATTTCTATTTCATTTAGGTCATCTATAACACAGTAAAAACAAAAATTCATATAAATATGAGACTTCAAAAAAACAAAAAGACTTTGTTTAGACACAAGAACAGCTCCCAAGATCTGAAGGACATTTCCAAATTAGTGGGAGCTTCTCTGTTCCAAAATCTGGCTATATTTTCACACATTGCCTAACTGATTCATAAGATGATAGTCACTAAGTTGATGGAATAGCCCTGTGTGATTTAAAAAGATTATACCAATTTAGTTAGGTAAACACTGGCAACACTAAAATCATCAAAACCATTACATGCTTTGGAAAACAAAGTTGTTTAATCCTAAACCAGATTGCATATTCTATAATATAGTACGTTATGAGACAGTTGACTCCTTTTTCTCTTTATGATAAGCCCAAGGCTAAAAAGCTATTCTTCCACCATCCAATTTGTCCACACTGTTTTGTCACAAAAACAGTCTTTCTTTTAGCAGTACATGTTAACTTTAATGCAAAGCATCTTACTGAGAAGCAACACACTAATGTCTGATGGAATTTGGTAATCAACATATGTGGTACTTGGATGCACTATAAGACACCTCTAAATTTGCTTATTTCAGTAGTGTAAATCATCAACATTCACAACGTAATTTGAAAGCATTAGTCACAGAACTATTTTTGTAGCTCTTCCGTGAACTCTACTACTGTTTTACTATCACAGTAATACAAATCTGCCTTCCTAAACTTATGGGAACATATTCTTCATTGTATCACAAACTAGACTAACCTTAAAAGTCGGTGGTTTTGTATGATTTACTTCATCACAGCTGTGCTCCAACTACATTACTGCTCAAAGTAGAGTCAGCCAGCCAGCTGTGCAATTGCTCCATCAGAGACACAAGTCTTTTAAACCCAAAACACTAAAATGGCTGTTTAAAGACATGCCAAAATATTCAGTGGTGAACAGAATACTGAACGGGAGTGGCTGTTTGATGGTTAATGGAGAGTGAGAGATGATATCCTGCCCATGAAAACAGGTAAATTTTTTAGGACTTGCATTGTCAGACTACTGCATCCTAATTCACAGCAAGCAGCACTGCATTCAAAAAATACCAAACCAACAACAACAATAAAAGAAAACAACAACAAAAATATAACTAGCCTGAATTCCATAGACCTTGCTCAATTAAGGAGCACAGAATTTGGCACACAGACCTTGATAATTTGTTCCATACAGAACAGTGTATGGCTATCTAAAAAAAAAGAAAACTTGAAACTAATTTTCTTTTGTCTTCCCTTCTTGTAAAAAAGTGGAAGTATGAATGTTTATATCCCTTCTATAATTCCCACTTCTAATGTAACTGTAAATATTGTGAAGAGACATGTAAAAGTTTAAGTCTTCTTCGGAGTCCTGCTTTACCATCTGTCTGCAATGGTATCTTAAGGCAATGCATGACAGAGGCTAATTATGCACTGCAAAAAAAATGTTTATTTTTTTTACTCAGCTTCATGTTCAATTGATTGAATGTGGTTTTGCTGTCAGCATCTAGGAACTGTGAACATAAAAGAGCAAAAGACCCCATGAAATTATCTATCTAGACGAATTTACCTCTCAGAAATACATACATACCACTTATTCTCCACTAGAATGACTCCACAGTCTGACTTTTCAGTTTCAAGATACATACAGTGAACAAACTACACTTGCTAATTTGGAAAGCATTACATATTGCCTATTAAGCTTATTATTGCAAAAGTGGGCCATTATAGTAAATAGACAATTTACTTCTCTTTACAACATCAGCAGTGCCATTCCATGATTCCTGACTGTCATTAAACATAATTTCAGATTCTGATTTTAACATCTTTAAAGTCATAAATATAAATCTTCCTTAGGGAATAATTTCTATTACAAACCCAGAAATTTTTTGCTGGCTTTTATAGAAAAGAATGCCAGAAAGACAAGATTGTCTTCAAGTAAGAAAAAACTTCCCAGAAAAATCCCTGGCGAGACATTAAATAAGGCAAAACCTAACAGATTATGAGCTTAAGCATAGCCTCATTTTAATACTTACATGGCCTTTTGATCAAAAAGGATTTGCTGGCTCAAAACCCATTCAACTGCAGGGAGGTGCTAACATTTTTACTCATCTAACAAGATGAGCAAGCCCTGAGTTGCCAGAAAAGGTTGAGCTGATTTATGCATACTTTGTACTGAAGCAAAATGAAGTCTGCGACAAATCATAGCTCTTGCAGGAGCAAGTTTCCTAGTCTGACACCATTTGTTAAGTCATACCAATACACATATCCTGAACTTTATCCTTGTGGTAGTCTCATCTCTCAGACCATTTCCAGCTTTCACTATCAAATCTATCTGCCCCCTAAAAGTCTCCCTGAGCAATGCACAACAGCAGTCTCTTCCAATGAAACTCATTGCTACTTAGCTTCCGATAACATATATGTACTCTATTTTGTTCCTAAGTTTTCCAGAGAATCTATTCAGCTTATAGATGATGGCCATGACCAAAATGGTGGATTATACACATGCATAAGGAAAATATAAAAATCCAAGTATTTTAGTCAAAGTTTAGAAACATTGCTGTAGGTTTTCTAGGAAAATTTCTGCCCTTGTTCTTCAGTTATCCTTTGCAGGTCAGTCTCTCCTGAGAAAAGCACCTATTTTGATACAAAAGTTCTGTTTAGTCAAAAAGTGCTTTTGCAGTGAGAGTGCTCAAGTGTAATTTTCCATCAACCATAATACTAGCAAAACAAAACAGTTGAGGATGAAAATCAAATTCCTGTTTGCATGTACATTTTATAGTTTAGTTTTTTACATTCTACTCTCTAAACCACTTTTACATGAAAGGCTGCATCTCAAGGATATAGCTGATGCAGGGGAGCATAAAGTAAAAATTATTTACAGCCAAGGTTAAATCAGTCTTTACCTCATTAAAGGTTTGCTTCTGCAGCTGTTATGATGTATCAAGGAAGAAAATCTTACACACTGAATGGGGTACAATACTTCAGCACAAAAATGAGAAATGTTTGATGGAGCCTTACTCCTGCGTTTCCCATGTTTAATCAGAGCATTGATGTTTAGCATATTTTTCCTCTTGATTCCTTTTAAATGTTTATAATGGACTTTTTCTTTTTTTTTTAAATGAAATCTGCTGCTGAAGAGTTCAAGGCAATTTTCTGATGGAGCTCAGTAGAGCAAAGCTCTGTTTTTCCCCAGAGTTCAGCAGAGTTTCACAGGAGCAACCATTTTACCAAAGATCGTTTTGCCAGAGGAGGACTCCATATGAATGCAAGCACTTTGCAGAATGGGCTCTACTCAGGTATGAGCTCCAAAACTAAGTTCATATCACTAACATTATTGTATAGACATTACCAAAACAGTTCATGTACTATGATACTACAATGGTATCCTGTCGTAAAAGTTGTCTATATGTAGTATTAAAAAAATTAATCTACTACTGAAGCCCCAAGTATGTTGCATATTTCACATACAGAAAATTACTTCAATTAAGTCCTATCTTCCCTCTTTTCTTAGGTTTCTTTCAAAGGGGATGAAGAATTTATTTCTCTTCTGATTAGAGTGTACATCATTATTGAGGGTCTCCAATCCCCTGCACACCAGCTTAAAACATGACAAATTCAGCCACATGCTGAGGCACAGCAGAGGACAGGGCCACATATTTCAACATGGAATCATAGAATAGTCTAGGTTGTAAGGGACCCTTCAAAGCTCACCTAGTCCAACCCCCCTGTAATGAGCAGGGATACCTTCATCTAGCTCAGGCTGCCCAGAACAACAGACATGTTTTAGACTCAGACTCAAATTAGGCAGGACTTTGGTTTTAGTAGTTAACTTCCCTTGATCAGTGATCTAGGAATATAAATACATGTATCAGTCTATTAGAGTTTATGTAGCCAAGCATTTACCCCTACCTGTGCCAAAGTTAAAATATATCTGAGTCATGAGTCAAGCACGCAAAGGAAAGTAGCTTGCACGCAGTTTGCAGGCTTATTCTTACAAAGTGCTTAATTACACCATCTAAAAATTGGTTGCATAATTTCATAGGTGAAATAACACCTTCAGCAGAAAAAACCCTCAGAACTTCACTTTCAGTGTTCATTGAGGTATGCTAATGAGAAAGGACAATATTCTGTTACAACAACAAGCCCATTTTTGTGTGCAGTTTTCTTAGCTGGAACAATGTCTCAATAAACAGTAATAGACGTGAGGTCATTCTGGGATAGCTTCCTTCCCCATGTCAAATGAGATACATAAATACTCATGGAGTGTTTCCACACATTCTTCAAGCCATAGTAATTTTTACAGAACTAAAGAAGTTTATCCAAGGACTCTAACAAGAAGATTGACTGGTTTCTCTCATTTCATACTAGATTGGAGAAAACACCCAAAACAAACCCACAACAAACCCACCAAACCACCATGATTCACATTCTCTACTCTTGCACTAAATCACAGCTTCTCCTGTATTTTCTTCTCTCTCAGGCAATAAACATTTCCCAGTGCCTTCACCAATACACACTACAGCTAAATTAAAAACTGAGCCCTTAATATCAAAGATGGTTCAGTACTGTTTTTTTCTAAAAAATGTCAAGAAATTAAATAAGTTTGTTACAGGAAGTCACTTTCATTGCTCTCTAAGTATATTAACAGGAGTTTTTGAAAAAATGTCACAATTCTTTTCTTGAATTTTCTTACCACTAGCAGTTGAGCAGCGAATTTTCCCTCCACTAACAAACTAGGTTTGGTTATCTGTGACAAAGTCTTTTGCAATGGCATGGAAGGCAACAAAGAAGACTGAAATGGGGGTAGAAAGAAACCAAATAATAAAAATGCAAGTGACTAAACAGAATACAGAAAGAAAACTTTGATTTCACACCATATTCACGGAGCTTAAACAAAGAGAAAGCCACTACATTATCTACATCTAGGGTCTGACCTTCAGATCACTGCTGGTCTACAGCTTACTAAGCAACAAACTGCACAAGTCTTTTTCTTTTTTTTTTTTTTTTTTTTTTTATGGCTTTCATAGCAGAGTACAAATAAATCTAAAGCTTCACAGTGATGCATGTGTGTTCAAAGCTTGGGTAACCATTGTCACAGACCATTGTAATTTCCTGCAGATACATCTATTCTGAGCCCTGTCACTTGAGTTATACAGAAATTTTACACTTCTTAGATGAATACTTAAATAAATTATTTTTCTTTTTTTTCAGTGCCTAAGCAGGGGGAACAGAGTCAGTTATCCAGATGCTTGTGATGATTGCTGTGAACCTGAACATAGAAGGACACCAAGCAGAGGTTTCTCAATAATATTTAGCATCATGAATACAAACTTCCTAATTTACCCTGCAATCTGACCAAATTTTAAAGGTACAGATAAATAAATAAACTGTGTAAATTCCTCCAGACCCTCCTAGGCAATGAGCTAACACTGGAAATTCAAGTGAAGCTGGAGATTCAGCTCTATTTACTGCTTTTTGTTATGTTGCTGCAAACGTTGAAAATATGCCGACAGCAGTGCACATTTTACCTGGGGATCTAAAAAAAAAAAACCCACCAAAAGAATAACAAACCACAACAAAAACAACAGAATTCATAAATCCATGGATTTTAAAGTACAAAAGAAAAATAAATAAATAAATTATAAAGATCTAGGCCAGCAGAAATCCAATGTTTTTAGAAAATACTTTAAGTCCTGTTTAAGGTTTCAGAAAGTGAAGCAGTATCATACCTCCAGTGCTACTCTTTTGAAACACTGAATTATGCTCATGTGAAGGACCTTACCTCTTTGAAACTGGAGGTTTCTAACTTCAGCCTACATCTCTTGAATTTTGATGGAGATAGGACTGGAGAAGTGAACATTTTTTGTCTTAGAGACCCTTTGGTGAAGATTACAATAATATCCTCAGCAATTTTATGTTTTCATTTCTTCTTGGTCAGGTCACAGGCATTACTGAATTCTGGGTTGGGGGGAACATTTATTTGTTTGGTGTTTGGGTCTTTTGGTTTTGTTTGTTTGTTTTTTTGTTTATATCACCCAAATGTATTGGTTTAACACCATCATGGATTTGTGGCTGAAGAAATGTAGGTTAGAATTGAAAATATACATATATGTTTACTGAGTCCCTTTAAAATGCCTAAATGTATTCTGTTAAAACCTGTAAATTTGAAAACACTTAATTTTAATATATACTGCCTCACTTCTCCCTTGCTACAATTGGTAACTTACATACCATACCATATACAATGCAGCTATCAATCACCCTGCTTCAGAATAGTGTTGGCTATTGAACGACTTGTCTCTGCATTATCATTTATAACCAATATTTAATAATAGCCATGCCTCTGACTGTTTTGACTTTTGGCCTGGGAACAATGTTGATAACACCAATGTTTTTAGTTGCTGCTCAGTAATGTTTACTCTGACCAAGGACTTTCTGAGTCTCATGTTCTGCCAGGGAGAAGGGGAAGCTGGAAGGAAGCAGAGAGAAGACACTTGACCCACACTAGCCAAAGAGGTGTTCCATACCATAGCACATCATACCTAGAACAGAAACTGAGTTGGGCTGGGTATCGGTTAGTGGGTGGTGAGCGGTTGTATTCTCTTCCCTTGTTATTTCCCTTATCATTATTGTTATTGGTGGTAGCAGCAGTGGTTTGTGTTATACCTTAGTTACTGAACTGTTCTTATCTCAAGCAATGGAAGACAACATTCTTCGCTTCTCCTCCCCATCCCTCCAGGAGCCAGGGGAGGAAAGGTGGGGATGGCTGCATGGTTCTGGATTGCCGACTGGGCTTAAGCCACTACACCCAGTCTAAATTCCCATTCCCTAGCTCTTTTTCAAGAGTTCAGGAATGTCTCAGGGTGTTGTGTTTCACCACAGATGTGCTCTTTGAACTGGTCTCTACAAGGAAGCTGTGTGCAGTTTCTTTATGTGGGTTTTGCCCATTTTTCCCAGAGGCAAACCAAAGAAAACCAAACAAACGCAAAAAACATCCCCAAAGCAGCAGTGTCACCTGGCATGAAGCAGGAGGGAGTTTCCCAGCATCAGGCAATCAGATACCACTTGGGTGCTTCATTTGACCTCAGTACAAATGAAAGAAAGGATACCCACAGCAAAGACTACAGTACGCCTTTCACCTAAAACTTCCCATCAAAGTACAGCTCCTCTGAGAGTCTGCTGTTTTGCTAATCCATACAACACACATCAAGGCAGTATGACTGTAGGAGATAAAGAAAAGGACTCATGCAGTTAATCCTTATAATCAGAAAGGATATAAAGAACATTTTTCTTAGTTTGCTCTCAGACTTCTTGAGTGCTTAATGGCTCCTGTCTGGCAGACATACTAACTTTGAAATTATTGAGACAGATCTGACATTAATGTATAAAAGCATAATATTCTACCAAGGCAACTCGATCAGTATAAATAGCTGTAAGGGAAGAAAAAAACCTCATATTAACTTCAGTAGTGAATTATTTGGCTGTCTAAAATTGCTGCACTCTATCTTTTTACATTACATTCCTTATATTTTCCAGGGTAATGCAGCAATGAAAACAAGTATTACTATGTAGAAAAACTACTCCATTTAAGACATGTAAGGAAATACTTCATTTTGTGGCATAAGTGTGGCAAAACCATGGCATGTAAGAGGGAGGCAAGCTATTTTGCTCTGCTCCCTGGCTCAAGTCACATCAGGTAACAATGGGTGCATGTACCACGTGTCTGAGTTAACAGTTATAATACCCTAAGAGCCTGAGTACATCTGTGTCTTTCTAATGTTCCCTTTCCATAACAGGAATCTGGTTTTGAAGGAATACTTAACATGGCATGTAGAGTTATTGGTCTTAACATTAAGTACTGGCATTTGGAAAGGACAAAACCTTCACCGGATTAGCAACACTAAATATGCATATTTATGACCTGTGCTCTGCTCTCTGCACTGACTTCAGATAAAATTCACAGGGCAAAGTTGTTCTCCTCTAGAATCATCTGTCACACAACACATATCATCTCACGGGTTTATGGAACATGAAATCACCAGTGTGTATGTGCAAGCAACTTAGAAAACATAACAATGAATCAAATGAAAAACAGGAACACACAGAGTGTCAGATAGTACTTCTCTGATTTAAACTACCTCCAGTTAGTTTACAAGTAAAATTTCTAGTACTGTAGTCATCAAAGATTTCACTGTTGTGAATATACGGTGCTTGTATGACCATTAAAATGCTACCTGACAGGCAAAGTAAAAAGGATCAAACAAACACAATACACAAGCACTAATTGATTAGAAAAGCATCCAAACACCACTGAAGACCTTTCAGAGCTGAGGAATCTATTTCACTGTGAGAAACCATTGCAATGGATAATCACTTTTTAATAAGAATCTTCACTTACTTCAAGTTTTAGTAATTCTTCTTTCACAAGTCAGATACTGAACAACTATCAAAGTTTGCTGTAATAGTTATAAATAGACTTTTCAGCTCTTAAATTTCTTTTTGCTAAGTTAAACAGACTGAGATTCTTCAGGTACTCATTAAAGGCCTATTTTCTAATTATTCCCTCACTCTTTGTTTCTTTTCTGAGCCTTCTCCAATATTTTTTTCTTTCTGTAAATTATGTACTTCAGAACTAAACATAGTGTTCTTTCAGTAATCTCATCAACACCAAATACAAAGGGAATATAGATATTAGCAAGAAGAAATAGTGCCAGCACCAAACACCATTGTCCTGACATTGTTCCTCAAGCTCATGTATAGATTGTCATTCAACAATGCACCATGAAAAAACAATTTGACATTCTTCTTATCTTCCAAAACTTCCCCATAGATCTCAGATCTCTCTCAGCACAACCTTTCCATGCTCTCGTACTCCCCAGTGCAGTTGCCAGCCCTTCAAGTTGTCACAGACATCCCCCAGAGTACATTTTTGAAAACCGCATGCTCTTCCCCTCCATGAAACTTTCATTCTTTCCCCCTGCTTTCCAGGAAAAGTTCGTCTTTAGGGAGGAGTTGGCAGAGTTAAAGGGGAAAAAATGATAAGAATGCAATCTTAAAAATTAGATCTCTCTTATTGTACAACAGCTGCTTGCTTTTGTTAATCTGAGTCAAATGGACCACCAAGTGAAATGCTTTATGGATTGACTCACTTGAACAAGGAGCTGTAACAATTGGTGAGGTGGATATCAGTGGTGACACTGTGAACAGACTGTGAGAGGCAGACCATCAGAGCAATTTACTACCTAGGCTGAGAATGCCAGCATGAAAGGAGATACCTCAGCAGCACCTTGCTCATTTCATCAGGTCAGAGGCAGCCTAAGTGGTCTTAGGAAACAACAAAGATGGTTGACACAGGAAAGTAAGCCAAGTCACCAGCAGCATGAATTTCCAGATGAAGCATGCAAGTGTGAGAACAGCCAGCAAACAATCACCTGAGGCATCCACTGAAGTTGCCAAAAGGCCTGAAGATCTCCCCACCCAGCCAAAACTGTGTCCTTACAAGTTCGCCAAAGAACACTCATATGTTTTGATGAGACAATTCAAAGGCTGCAATCATTCTGGCAGCCAGCATTTCTGATGCTGAGGATCTGTGAGGTCAGACAGACGTACAGACTAGGTTACTCATCATGAGCAGCAGCAACTATATTTTGGCAAAGTGTGTTCTTCAGCAGCTCACTTGGTAAAGTGGAGCAGTTATGGGTCTCCTGCTTTGAGGAACCATATGATTCTAATAAGCAGACACTACAAAGTACCAGAAATAAACCTAGATTATTTTTTGACAGAGATCTTTTTTCTTGCATGCATTTCTATTGATAATAAACACAAAGACAATCTTCACAATATCTAGTATTGCACTACCCCAGTGCAGAAATTAAATGGCATTAATATTCTCCTTTTCCAAATGTAGAATGCAGTTTCCGAGGATTTTTTACATTATATTTAAAAATATTCAAAAACTCTCTAAGAGAAAACCACACTTGGCTCACATAATCATTGTATCATTTTTAGATTATATTTTTAAGCTAGAATTTTTCTCTTTAGCAATTCCATATTGCCTAATTTTAGCATTTTAGCATTAATATTAAATTAATAGCAAGAAATTCACATATCATGGTTACATAACAGCTTTGAATTTAGTTTCATGGCACTTTAACCCTTAACTAGTGTTTTCAAGCAAATATGGTACTGATCAAATATCTATTGATTCCTTATACACACACTGGAGACAGAAGCTCCAAAGACACCCTAAAATTTAAGGAAAAATGTCATAAAAACCATCTGCAGGCAGTATCCTTCTGTGTATGAAACAAAAGCTTCTGTGGAAAAGAAAAATACATTTTATGCCAATTCAGGGAATTAAACACCAGTAAATCACAGAGATGTTTGTGCAAAAAATGAAGAAAACAATTTCACAGCTTCAGCATTCTGAGTCTTTTGACTCAGTTTCCCCATTTATTGATGTTAATATTCAGTACTGAAGGCCTCTCTAGTCGCATGGTTCCCTCCCAGTTTCCAGAGATCACCTTCACTATAGGCATGGTCAGTGAAGCTACAGACCCTGGCACAACCTTACAGATGCTGCTATTACCTCCCAGGGACTTGTGCTGTCACAAAGAGATACCTTAATGTTGCTATGTGCCTGGCTGTGTCACTGCTCCTGCACACTGTGCTTTTCACTTGCTCTAGGCTAGCCTTTGCAGTCCTCTACCTTTAATACAGCCCTGGAAAGGCATCTTCATGCTCTCTAACTGTCTAGCAATCATTGCTTTACAAATACTATTAACTCTGTGTCAGCTCTTTTAACTCTTACTGCAATTCACTATGAATTTCATTCTGGCAAAAGTCACAGAGCCCGTTTTCCCTTTTCTCCATGTTCCTGCAGCACCTAACTCTCGTGCTCAGCAGTCCATGGCTGAGATTTGGTTATACACAAGCCTCACTTGCCCTGTATCAAATCCAAGTCATTTGTTGCTTATTCAGTTAGTAAGGTTACAACACCTCATTATCTCCATAAACAGAGATTAAAAACCAGCATAAACCACACCAGCCCAGGGGCTTGCAGAGGCATAGGGCCACGAGCCGTGCCGAGGCGCTCTGACTCCTGCTGGTGCCTTCCGCCGCTTTATCAATAGATGGCAGCAAGAAGCTCTTTCTCTCCTGAGCGTCCGAGAGGGAAGATAGTACTCCGGTGGGAACACGGGACAAGCTTTCCAACAGACTTCAGATACTACATGTTAACAGACATGTGTTGCGGCTTCTTTAGGAGTGGCTAGTATACTGTGCAGCAGCGCAGAACTACGGAGATGACCCTTTAGCAGTGTCCTGACAGGTTTGCAGTGCACCAAAAACATGTCAATAATAGGAATTAAAATACATTTTCCACGTGTTTGTTTGTATTCTAAATGGCATCTGTTAAAAATCCTAAAATGAAGCAGTGAAAGCAATAGATAAATCAGATTAGGATGTCATCTGCACAGAAACAAAGGCTGCAGAGGTGCGACTTTTATAACAACCCACTACACAATTTGACCAGTTTGTGTGTTTAGAAGCAAGATGCAATTTACACTACATGAAAATTTGGATGTATATTAAAAATAACATTTCCCTAGCAAAGATGGGTCTTTCAATAGTCTTAAATTTCCTTCATGCTTCCTTCTTGTGCACAATTTGACTCTTTTTTTCTGGATCAAGCTTCCAACCCCCTTGTTTTAACAATTCCTCTACTCAGAATACTACTTTCTGTTCTCAAAATATCTTTTTACTACAAAATAACCTTTCTTCCCTTATACACATGCCCTTTGTGCATCATTCTTTTTTCCTTTCTATTTTTCCCTTTCTTTATTTCTCATTACCTTAGAGTGAAAAAATCTTCAAATAAAAACATCTCTTTCCAGTCCCACATGTTGTAAATTCACTGCATTGGACAGGTTATCACAACTAGGCAACAAACTGGCAACCTCTGAAGAATGTTCAAAATGGGAATTAATATGCTTAAGTCCTTCTACTGCCACACAAAAAGAGGCACTGCATTAGGATTGCCTGGGACCCAGTTTTTACTGTGATATTTAGCTATATCTACTTGTATGTATAAATATTTAAGACACAAAACTACTTAAGCAGAGCATTAACATTGTTTTTTCACATAAAGGATGTTTCAACATTATTTCCTGAGCAGATAATTATCCAGTAATAAAGGAACTATACCTTCTTTAAAGCATTCAAACAAAAATGTCTAAGAACATTGAATTTCACTGTTCATTTTCTATATTAAAAGGATTCAGAACATCAACCACAAGACCTTCATTTCCTGAATCATGCTATACACTTTAAAAAAGTAATTTTGCAAAAAGAAGTTAGTATTTTGCTATTTTCTTCAGTAGCAGACCTATATCTTCTGCTTAAGGCCTGCCAAGTTCTAGAGTAACTAGCAGTTTCTTATACAGATGCTGACTGAAAGTTTAGAATATGAAGCATCATTTCTGAATGCCCAAGATCAGCCTTAAGATCAGCAACAACAGAGATAGTGCCGTGAACCCAAGAGGTTCACCTGCATACCCTATAACATTCTCTCAGTCTTCTGTATGTCTAAGCAGAAATGGCTGTGAGTGAAGTGGCAGTTAGAACTACATTAAATTCCAGCTTCTTATCAGTAGTGTTATACTATCCATGTTAATCACTATGGTAAATTGAGCTGGAGGCAGATGAGTAGATTTGTGGAGGGAAGGTTGGAAGTAGTTGTGCTGGTCAGGTTAGGAGTGCCTCAGGACATTACCCAGCTCTCCCAGCAGGTTTAGGAACTTTTTACTTCCCTCTTTCTGGCCCCTTCCCTCAGAAATCCTGTTGCTGGGAATACAGAGAGACAATCTATCTTGCGGAAACCTACCTTCAACACAGATTATGGCATTGTCATCTACTAGCTCATGGCCTCTTCTGACTTTGCTGACCACAATCTCTCAGAAGTCCTTCAAGGATTTTAAGCAAAATCAGGTAGCTACATTAGCTTGTCTTTAAATTTAAGCTAGATGACATCAGGCTTGTTTTACTTGAAGTCTTTTTGTTTCCAGTCTTTTTTGTAAAAGCTGAATATTCAGATTTACCACAGAAGTCTTTCTTTGTTTTTACTATTGGCAGAGCTGGATTCTACAAGTATTTTTTTCAGGCATCTCAGAGCATGTTTAGCAAAGCTTCAGGTTGGGGAGCAGTTTCTGCCAAGTTAAAAAGAGGCAAAGCATATTCATGAGCTTAGGTGGAAAAGATTCCCCTGGAAAGGTGAAAAGCCAACATTTTTCCTGCAAAGTTCTGATAACAGAGATAGCCCAGGACCCAAGCAGAGGTAAAAACCCTCCTGCTTGTAGATTTATTCTCCTTTTCTAAGGATTAAAGATCACTGCAGAAAGGTATGTCTGAGAAGATATGGATTTTTGAAGTTCATTTATGGTGTGCAATTTTATTTCAACTTAGTAAAAACGTGCAGAGGAGGGAAGTGACACCTACACTTTCAGCCAGAGGGTGGCCATAGATCTATTTCTGCTGCACTGGAAACTGCATCCCCCTCTCCTGTCACGATTATTTGCACATCTACTACCCAGCTGAAGTACAGTCACATCCTTGCTGTGTGGCAGCATCAGTCATGGGACTGCAGCACGGGGTAGCAGGCAGAAGAGCAAGCTTCTGCATCCCTTCTTCAGGTCACAGATGTCAGAGGATGCTCATATAGTGCATGTTGAAGAGGCATGCTTTTTGCATGATATGACTGGTCACAGCAGAGAAAATCTGCAGTGATGGAAAGCTGCCCTGGCAGAAAAAAACCTGGGGGTGTTGGTCAACAACTGGCAGAATTTCATCCAGCTTGTGCCAAGGTGGCCAAAGATGGAAAAGACCATCCTGGCTTGTACCAGAAATAGTGTGGTGAACAGCACTAGGGCAGTGATTGTCCCCTCGTATGTGGCACTGGCAAGGCTGCACCTCGAATCCCGTGTCAGTTTGGGCCCCTCACTACAAGACAGACATTGAGGTGCTGGAGCATGTCCAAAGAAGAGCAATGAAACTGATGATGGGTCTAGAGCACAAGTCTTGAGGGAACTGGGGTTGTTTAGCCCAGAGAAAAGGAATCTGAGGGGAGAACTTACTGTTCTACAGCTACCTAAAGGAGGTTGTAGCAAGGTGGTGTCATTCTCTCTCAAGGAACAAGTGATAGAGCAAGAGGAAATGGCCTCAAGTTTTACCAGAGAAGGTTTAGATTGGATATTAGGAAAAGCTGCTTAACTGAAAAAATTGTCAAGCATTGGAACAGGCCGCTCAGGGAAGTAACGGAGTAACATCCCTGGAGGTATTTAAAAGGTGCGTAGATATGGTGCTTAGGGACACCATTTTGTGGTGAATGGGGCAATGCTGGGTTAAAAGTTGGATTCGTTCTTAAAGGTATTTCCCAGCCTAAACAATTTTATGATTTCATGAACTGAAAGCAGCTGCTGACTGACACGACAGCATTTTGGCTCTGTGACCCCTCCCCAGATGCAAGGGTAGAGGATAATCCTGAGTAGCACCCAGATAATGGCAACAGGAGAATCCTGTAAAGGGGGAGGAATTTCTCTGTGAAGTGCATCTGGCACATGGGCCCTATCTCAACTCATGATAGTTTGACGAACGAATATTAGGAAAGTGATCTTTCATTTTTAACAGGCAATAGAAAGGAAATCAAAGTAACAGCAACTATGAACACAACACAGTCTTTTCTGAAAGCCAATCCACTAAATAACTTAAAGTCTGTATGACCCAGGACAATACTTTCCATCATGGAAGGTATTTTCTACACAACTTAAGACAACATTCTGCAAGCCGCTAACAAGCCTTGTTCTTGTGAATCACACAGTTAAAAATCCTTACACAGATGAAAACTGTTTTGTCATAATTTAAAAGTGGGCCTCAGTGAACTACTTTTATTAGCACTTAATCAAATTAAATATTCAACTTCATTACTTAAAAGATTTCATTCATGCAGTGATCTTGAAGTAAAGGATTAATTAATATTTTAAATATTTGTATTAACCAGATTGCGTACCCACACAGACCAATCTCAGTACAATTCCCCCAGTAATGCTTCCGCAAACTGCACCTTACCTAAGGTTATTTGAGAGCAGCATTACACCAGATTCCCACTGCTTCTTTTACCTTCTTTCTGCTGTTTGCACTATCACAGTGATCCACAGGACAATTTAAGGAGATACTTCTACAAATGGACAGGATGACCTTTCCCTGTGCAGTTCATACACAGCTTGCTCCAATCTCATCTCAGTTCAGCAGCAGAAGAGCAAGCACTGTGCCCAGGAATCAGTTGGCTTGTAAGGAGTAGTACCTGTCACCTACCATTGCCCCACATGTTTAAGGTATTGTAGCCCTCCCTCACCAAGTTAGTGTGGGTCATATGGCTAGCGATGCTTCCTGGACTCTCTCCATTACTCTGCTAGCATCAACCATCTCTTTTCCGCAGAAAGCCTTTACAAAGGCTTTCAGAAAGAAGAGGTTTTATATCTAAATCTGTTAATATTCTGTGGTCTTAATTCCATTACACATTAACTTTTGACTGTCCTATGTTTGATAAAGGCTTTTTTTTATTATTTAATGTGGAACCAAGAAGTTGTTTTACCATTGCCAGATTCTTCAGTCCTTTAACCATGCATTTTAATTGAAAGTGGATAGTTTGGATTTTAAACTAGGTATTTTTTTCAAAAATTAATAAAAAGGTTGGGGTTTAGGCATTACAGTGATTTGTGTGATATACACAGCTTCCTTTTTCATCAGTTTTTTTGCCTGGAGACAGCATGAGCAATTAACTTTGCAGATTCATACATACAGGGCAGATATAGGAGGCTTTACAAGTCATCAAGTTTCACTTTATCTTCACTTCAGCTATTTTCACATAGCAATACCATCACATCTTGTTTATTCTGAGCTGACTCTTTCTACAATATCATAAATTTGTCTGCAAGGAAGCCAGAAAAAGAAAGATGCATTCAGTGGCAAGAGACAGAAGCTGGCTTCTCAGAAACATGATGGGGATGACAGAAGAGAATGGAAGTAGCCCTGAAAAAAAAAAAAAAAAAAAAAAAAAACCAAAAAAAAAAAAAAAAAAAAAAACCAAAAAAAAAAAACAAAAAAAAAAAAAAAAAAAAACAAAAAACAAAAAAAAAACCCAAAAAAAAAGAAAACCCACAAAAAAAGTCCACAACCAAACACAACACCACAAGAAAACAGAAAAGGCTCCTGGCAGCCATTTTCTGTGCGTGCCCTGTAGAGTTGATCCCATCAAGAGCTGTGTTCTCTTGGGAATGGGTGGGTTCAAAATCACACCAGGGCTGTGATTTTGCTGGGTGATTGTCACCTGCAGACAGCTCAGATTTTGATCACTGTGTTTTCCTTAACAGTACCTTCTTATGCTACAATGAAACTGTTGTATTGTCATTAAGAAATGTATGCTCTTTTCACCATTCTGTTGGAAAAAACTATGTTAATGTAGGATGTTGTGTATGAGGAATATGGTTATTTTCTCTATTTCCAGTAAATAGGCCTTTAGGAGCACTTAAATAAAAACACCAAAACCCCCCCAAACCCAGACAGATAAACCAAAGACTGTGGAAGCTGAAGACAATTGGTTACTTAAAGCTGGAAAGAAAATGCTGATTGACAGCATAAAAGTGATGGAACTATTGTAGAGGTCAGCGTGCTCCTAAAGGACTAGTGAAAAGAAGAGAGTTGCTCCTTGTAAACATAATATTGAAGGAATTTATTGCTGGTGGAATGGAAGCAAATGATTTTTGGGATTAGATTTTCATTTTTAAGTGAAATTGAGAAAAAAAAAAAAAACCATACTGACCCTATACTGAAGAGAACTGGTGCACGAGGTTTCGAGTCAAGCAAATCTTGCCATGCTCACTACTGCTTTAGCTTTAAGTTTCTAATTGTTATATACATCTCACAGTTCATCTTCGGGGAGTCAGCTTTCCAATCCCACAGCCAGGGTTTGGTAGGGCTCCGTCCTTAGGGACCAAACAGTCCAACACAAGCATTTCATGTGAGCCTGGCAAGGTAATTGTCTCCTGCAGCTGTCAGGACTAATCACTCAATGGAAACCAGGCCCCAGCATTTGTGGTAGCCTGAGGGCAAGCAAAATATCAATTGGGCTACAAATCAAGAGTGCAGCATCCTCTTGCACCATGAATCAGTTAAATGAGACAAGCAATTCAAGTGCTAAGTCAACATGGTCTGTATAAACAGGAGTTTGGAATCTGTATTCCAGTGGTTTGCTTCACTTTATTCGTAAAAGGCAGCTAAAAAAGAATGCGAGTAAATGGCTTGGGTTGGACAAAGATAAAATAACCACCATTCTGACCTCTGGACAGAAATTGTGGCTCCATATTTACTATATTTTGGTGGGAAAAGTTACCAGTTAAAGAAAAAAAATGAAAACTCCATTCTTGCTGAAGTGCAGACCTAAAGCAGAAGTGCAAGGCACTAGATGGCACTTGGAAAGCTGGTCTCATTCATCCGCAGGCAAACATTGGGTATGCTTGCGCGCTTGGGATCTGCACATTGAGATGCAGATTAAAGAAGCTGGAATCAGCTTCGCAAAGAAGAGCCTCCTAAGTAGGCAAATCCTTATGACAATAAGCTGACAGATGAAACTTGGCAATTGTGCCTGAATTTTTCCCTTCACCCCCAATTCATAGTTAAGGATGTGAATCCAAACCAGAAGAAAGTTGTAACCTAAATCCTGGGAATTACTGGTGATGACTACACAATTGTTGTAGAAAGGCAGCAGTTAAGAATTCCCAATGGGTTAGGTGGACTTGTCATAAAAAGAATAAAAGACAAGGAAGGTGGGCAGTGTCAAAATCATGCTGTCATATCACCTCAGAGTACAAATATCTCCTAAGGGCTGGGTATGCGTGCGCTATCCAAACATTGTAGATGATTATTGAGGCAGTGGCATGGGGGTAGAAAGCATGGGATGGTTATTGATGCTTTAGAGGAAGCCCCTAAAGTCCAGCACACAGAGGCCTTGCGGAAGAAAATTGCAGCTCTGGACACAGAATTGGAGCAAAAAGACGCAAATAAAAAAAAAAAAAATCAAAAAAGCTTAAAAAAAATGCAGGCCAAACCTGACATTCCGTGTAGAAGAGGCTTTCTGTTTAGACCTGGACCCCACTGAGCTGGGGATGCAGTACCATGGTGGGCTGATAAGGGGTAGCTCCTTCCTGAGCCTCCTCCCGCAGGCACCATCTGAACCAAGTCAGTCACATCTACCGTCTGTCTGGTATCACTGATTTTGGTTCAAGGAAAACATTTTCCTTCACTAACGGGTCCAGCAACGGGAACCCAGCCCATTTGCACCATCTTAAGTAGGTGATATCCGTGTGTTTCTATAATGTACATTTGCAGCACACATCAGTACTCAGAGCGCATTCTCCTCTCACTTCCACTGCTTCTGCACTGATGTAATTCCAGTACCTCTGCTAATCCTTTGTTGCACTAAGGGGGAGAATAAGAGTCCTACTGTTTCTAAATACGACGCTACCAACATACTACGGACCAGTGCCTCTGTGAGCTGTGTAGAACACTGGACACCAGTTTCAACTCATCAGATGGGGATTTAAGCAATTATAATAGCCACATCTCATTTGCAACCAAAGGTGGAAATAAAGAGAGTTCAAAATGATGGGGGGAAAGAACAAAAAAAAAAAAAAAAACACCAAACCCACTGGGAGGGAGGGGAAGGCG
>JANRGW010046410.1:0-31626 GCA_024733675.1 Psilopsiagon aymara | reverse complement strand
ACACAGCTTGGTGTCATCAGCAAACTTGCTGAGGGTGCACTCAATCCCACTGTCCATGTCACCAACAAAGATGTTGACCAAGACTGGTCCCAACACTGATCCCTGAGGGACACCACTTGTTACTGGTTTCCATCTGGACATTGAGCCATAGAGACAACTTTTTGCTTGCAGCCATCCAGCCAGTTCTTTTTCCACCAAGTGCTCCACCTATCAAATTGATGTCTCTCCAACTTAGAGACAAGGATGTCATGTGAGTCAGTGTCAAACGCTTTGCACAAGTCCAGGTAGATGACATCAAATGCTGTACCCCTGTCCATCAGTTCCGTAGCCCCATCATAGAAAGCCACCAGATTGGTCAGGCAGGATTTCTCCTTAGTGAAGCCGTGCTGGCTGTCACCAAGCACCTTGTTGTTCTTCATGTGCCTCAGCATGCCTTCCAGGAGAATCTGCACCAAGATTTTACCAGGCACAGGGGTGAGGCTGACTGGTCTGTATTTCTCTGGCTCATCCATTTTCCCCTTCTTGAAAATGGGGTTATATTTCCCTTTTTCCAGTCGTCAGGGTCTTCACCTAACTGCCATGATTTTTCAAATATGATGGACAGTGGCTTACCAACTTCATTTGCCAGCTCCTTCAGGACCCACAGATGGATTTCCTCAGGTCCCATGGACTTGTGTACATTCAGGTTCCTTATCAATTGTTACTAATATTGAACAACTAGTATTTTTAGCATATAAAATTAAAACTGAACTCAAACAGCATAAAACCACAGCTGTGTATATGCTACTGTAATCACTATACATTGAAAGTGCTATATGTTTAGGATGGATGAAGGCATGCATCTATTAATGAAGAAGGCTCTCTTTATTGATCTGGTATTTTTTCACCTCAAGCTTCCTGTCTTAAGTCATGTAGTTTCAGTTGTACTAAAAGGTGAAATTTATTACCTTGTTTACTTTAATCTGCTACGACAAGAGTAGATTTCATCTGTTATTTTAATTTTCAGGTCTGATTGCTTGCAAAATGAGACAGACTGCAAGGTATTCAAGTCACCATGGTAGTCACCATGATCAGAGTATTCACTGGTAGCCTCGAAATAACTTATCAGTTCATCCTCAAATAATTCACAGATGCCCTATTTTCTGCCAGTAATGTATGCAAACACAGCTATGCATGGATGTTTCCACAGAGTTGAGCTGCATTGCTGAGCTGCAATTAAAGCCTTATGATTCTCTGGTCACGGTCACAGGCAATTACCATATAAGGCTGCTATATACATCTCACCTGCTCAGCACAACTTCAACTTACTGAAATTACTTTTTTTTTTTTTTTTTTCCCAGGCGGTGCACCTGAGATGAGAGCTGGAGTCTGATGCAGAAGACCTGACCTTAATTCTGTGTGCAATTCTACTTCCTCATAATTATGGATTTGGAAGGAGACTTTATGGACTTCAACATCCAGGGGAGAATAGTTACAGGGAATAGTCATCTTTTTCTGGTTTGCCTTCAGAACTAAAAGCATATCAATTCCTACGAAACTTAGTGCATTGCTGAAATGCTTTCAGAATACTCCTGTCTGCAGTAAAATATTTTACACTGCTTGAAAATTATAACCATCTAACTTGAAGATATTCTATTTGGTAGCACAGAGATGCTGTTAAGATGTAATAGATAAGAAGCCTGTTTCTTTTCTTTGGTGTGTCTTTTATTTGAGAAAGCAGTAAGTAAATGTTAATGTATCAAAATTCTGCTTTGCCAGAAAACATGCACTGAAACAGCAATTTTTCCCAACATTAAAAAATATGTTGACAGTCTATAGCAGTATGAATCTATGAAGTTACAGGAATGTTAGCTAAAATATCTTTTTCAGTTTTGTAGCTTTTTTTTTTTTTTTTCTTTTAATACAAAGTACATTTAAGCATAACAATCCATGAGCTAAAGAGTTCAAGGCACAATCTTTCTTCTAGAACCATCCTCAGCTTTTCAATCTGTTTGCTTTCACCCCCATCTTTAGAAGTGTGGCTGCAGTGCTTGTAAAAGAAGAGGATAAACACACACACACACTGCTTTCACATTTAGTTCCACTATTATTCACTCAAGCATAGTAATATATAGCATAAAGATATGGGTCTGAGCCATGCGAAATAGCAACTACATCATTCCCAGTGACTGTTTTCAGTCACTATAAATTCCATTCTATAAACAAGTCACTTCCAGCCTGCATTCCAGCCCAACCTTGAACTCAAACACTCCCTGGCTTACTCAAGATCCAGGTAAACTATCAGCAGTTCTTCTTCTTTAATAATCCACATAGAGGGAAAAGACTGCTTGCAGTTCCCACATATGTCCCTATAAGATGTCCACCACAGTATGTTCATCCCAAAGAATGCACAATAAAAAAAGGGCTAGAAATTTATGTTCAGCTGTCACTACCTATTGAACAGCCTCATTCTCATTCATGTTCCTATAGGTGGACATTTCTCTTTGGCACACATAAGAAATAATTATGAAACTGAATCTGGGTTTACATATATACGCATCTGAAAAATAGAGAGTCCAATGAGAAATAACGTATAACCCTTTGACTTATTAATAAATTTTGACCAAGCATACAGAAACTAGACATAAAAACTTCACTCCAGTATAGCAGTAACTATTTAACATCATAATTATATCTGCATGTATAGAGGCAGAATCCCTGAACTGCTTCAATAGAATTTGAATGATTTTCTCCACCTGAGAAGCTGCACTCCACTTACACTGAAATTTTACTTTGACCCAAGAGATCTTTCCCTTATAATGCAAAACTGTCACCCATCACATTAAATTATTAAATACATTTAATGGGCCTTATTAGTGCTTCTTCCTTATCTGCTCTTCTCTGACTGGGTAAGGAAACATGTTGCCACTATTCACATGAAGAATTTAGTTTTTTGTTCTGGTTGTCAGTAACTAGACCAGTCATGAGGAAAAATGGGTCCAAAAATCCTTCAGACTTCAGAAGATTTGTAGTCTGCTTTTGGGGACTTCACCAACAAATGATAAAGATGAAAGTCACTGCTCATATTTCCATCCCCCCTTTTTTTAATGTGAAGATAACCACAGCTGTTCTGTATTAGGTGTCCAAATTCAGTGATGACTTAAGAGAACACAGCTTCCCATTAGATATATGTATAACTACTGGGCAAAAGCCACCTTCATTATGCTGCTTTAGGTGAGCATTATTATCTTCAGAAGGGAATTTTTACATTTCCATTCAAATCTATGATGGATTCTATTCCTTCTACTTTTCTTGAAGCAAAAGTCTGCAGTTCTGTTGGAAGAAGGATTGCAGGATCAAGCAGTAGCTAACATCCTCCTTAATGAAAACCTACAGGATTTACATACTGGTTTAGTGTCAGCACCAGAAAACAAAACTTTTCAACCAATTCTGAAAGAAAGCATGAGCTTCCTACAATACTAAAGTTATGTTCCAATGATCAATGGAATATTAAATGTACCATGGGTCCAAAATTCTAAGCATCAGAGAAACAGAGTGGATGTAAGTTTTTACATCAGTATCTAATGCAAACCTCACTTTGACTTAGGTGCAGAAAGTTGATGATTCTGTTTCTTATCATAGCCTCAAAAACACAGCAGCAGCATAGGTATCAAACTGTCAGATATAATGCTTCAAGATTTCAGATGCCTCATATTTCTTATGATTTGTCAAAGACTGCATAGCTCTTCCCAGTCTTCTGATTTGTCATCAACTCAAACCTCTCTTGCTAAAGATTTATTGTACAGGTTAAAATGCATCTTCTGCTAGGCTCTACAACAGAGGAGGAGCCCAAACAACATAAATTGGCTGAGGCATCCAATTTCCAGGATTTTGTCTTGGATATCTAAGCTTCTTTAGTTTGCCAATAAAAACTCACTTTGCAGTGGAGTCAAAGAAAGGGAAAGATCATTTGCAAGATGGGAAAATTTCCATATGGACTTACCCTGTAACCTCTGCTCTACAGTTTATACTCTATAGCCTCGCCTAAAGAGGCTCCTGCATTCTACATGGTTGCTTCTAGTTAATGACACTAATGGATCTATAAAATGTTTTAATTAAAAATAGAGAATTAAAAGGTTTGTCATTATCTTTGAATTATCTAACTCAATGCTATTGTCAGAGACTGCTGAATGTCTCAACTGTTCTAAGAATAATGAAATTTAGTGTCAGATCTTGTGTGCCTGTGTGATACCACCTTAGTTCCATTATGTATTGAAAATGTGACAATTCAATACCAAAGATCTCTACAAATAAACCTCAAATCATAACTATCAATGAACCTTCAACATAATAATATCATGTTTGACCACTACATTTTGGACAGAACAAATAAACACTTCTATGGGACAAAATTGCAACTGTTCTAGCTGAGAACAAGATCATATAAATGGCTAATAAATACTGGCAATACTGCGCAAGTAACAGATAGCATCTAGGTTTCTTCAAAGAAACCCAGAGCATTTACACTTCCAGTGAAATATGAAAGAATCTGAATAAGTCTATTATCTTCATAAGTTAGGTCACATAACATACTCAATTTTTATCAGAAATTTTCCAGTATGGATACACATGTTGTCTAATATTGTGTCCATATAAGTCAAGCATTCCACCTCAATGGGATCACTGTCTGACTTAAGACAGCAAATCCACATACTCAGACGTGTGCTTGAATACTGATGCACTTAGCTCAATTGAATTGAGTAGGATTTAAGTGTTATTTTTGCAACTGTGCATTTATTAGACAGATGCTTTCATAAACTGAAGAATGTCTATGACTAAAAAAAGAAAATAATATATGCATCAAATACTGCAGGACAGAGTACATACATTTCACAGATGACCCCAAGAAAAGTGCTTCCTGCCTGTCAAGGAAAATAGCTTCACAGAAGAACAAGTTGTTATATTATGAGACCATCAAAGCAGAATATAAGAAAAAGAGAAACACCAATTATGTGAAACATCTCCTAGAAAAGCTAGTATTTATTATTTATAACTTTGCCTATGAAGATTTCATTTTCCACTGAATATCAACAGAAAGCCAAGCATCTGAAATGAGACTGCTAACCTGTTTTGCTTGGCTTTTTTTTAACAATTATTGCAAATTTAATCCATATCCCTACTGAATCTAATAATTGAGTGAATAAGCATATGGTATACACTGAATCTCTTTCATATACCTTTCATACATGAACTATCCCAAATTCCAAGCTCGAGTAGCACTTCTTAAACAAGGTTATTTCTTAAAAACAGCATCTAACATTTTTTAAATTAATTTTCCTCTTAAGCAATTTTCTTCTGTCAACATCCCAAAAAAAAATCTACTTTAGTACAGCTCTTTGGTTTTTGTGTTCTAGTTACTTATTTACATATTACTTTTCTGTTGTTACATACCATCTGCATTTCCTTGTTTTCATCTTTTATTTCTTAGGAAAAAAACAGACTATAAAAATACAGAAGAAGTACTATGTATCTGTTTCCTTCTGCTCTGTTCATTTATTAGAAATTGTTGCTATTACTCTTATAAAATATTGGATTCCACTTAAGTTTCAGGTTTAATAGCATACTGTAATAAAGGAAAAAGGAACAGAAAATTTATTTATATTTTGAAAAATTCCATCCATGCACTGTATGCAATACTCTTATGGGTTTATATATATTTTCATTTATTTTTAACCTGTATGCAGCCATATCCATATTAAAGATCAAAGTAGTTGATAATATGCATCACAAATTCTTCATATGAACCAGTTTCTGAATATTCGTTTCATTGAAAGCACTTAATCAGCTTAGCTCAGAGAAGAAAAACTAGTCAATTTTCTTTGCAGCTGAACATTAATGACACTTTAGAAATAGTATGACGGAGCTCTCATGGATATCACTGATGGAGCCCAATTGCTGACCTGAAGGCCAAAAAATGCAACTATAGGTGCCCTTGATAAGAAGACACATTCTGTAATACAAAATTTTACAGTTTAAAGTTCTACAGTTATTTTTCATTAATATAGGGTCTCTCAGGGGGATCAGACTATACCTGTGGCAACAAGATTAGGGCCACAAGAAAATGGGAATAAAAGGAAAATGAGGGAAAACATGGGCCCCCTCTGGAAGGAAACAAGAGACCTTGTCACCCAGGACGTGGAGAAGGCCATGAGGTACTTAACAACTTTTTTGCCTTGATCTTCACCAGTTAAGAGCTCCAGCCACACCATCCATGTCACAGAAGGCAAAGGCAGAAGCTTCAGAATGAAGAACTCACACAGATTTGTGTGAGACCATCTAAGGAACCTGAAGGTGCACAAGTTCATGGGGCCCAATGAGATGCATCCAGGAGTCCTGAGGGAACTGGCAGTAAAAGCTGCCCACCCACTATTAATCAGATTTGTCTACTCATCTAATAGTTTAATGATTAAATGATGGAATATATAGAAACACATAAGAGAAAGCCACATACATTGTCTCCTACATCATAATGTGTTTCTGTAACTCTTATTTTACACTGGGTTTACAGGCTGTGAATGTCTTAATGCAATTTCCTTAGTAATAAAACCAGCAAAAGCACAGGGTCCAAAAATCAGGAACTAAAATAAGAACCTTTTAAAAGATCTTGCAACAAAATAAGATAGATTTGAACTCAATTTTCAAATATATAACAGATTCAAATTGTATTCAAGTACTTCAAAATCATGAAAAAGAAAATCCAGTGCCTAAAATGCTAGGTAATATACAAATTGTTTGCTGCCATGGAAACTGACAAGTTTAGAGATGCTTGAGTTTCTATGTATAATTTTAATATACCATTCATTTCATTTTTTTTATATTAAATCTTTATGCAAAAATAGTTCCTTTCTGAGGGCTTATCTTGGTTAGTCATCCTTAACCTGTTACTAAGATGAAGAGTATGGAAAACTTAGAGGCTTAAATTCCCGTAATATTAATTATTATTTAAAACTATTTATTTTAAAATCTACAATAAACTGAACTCCTTCAGAGTGGGACATGTCCTGCCCCCCACAGTGGATGTAGGCGCAGTGATCCTTCAAAACTCTGAGTGGGTCACAGAAGAAGCCACAGGCCCTCCAAATTGTGAAATAAGAATTAATTTTATTGCAAACTTCCCTAAAACTGTGTCAGCAGGGACAAAGCTCTTGGCAAGTTCTCATTCTTATAAAGGATCCAAAGTAAATGAAAAAAAAAAAAGAAAGGAAATAAAAAATAAAATAGGCTGGATCACGAGCCTATGGCACAGCATCTTCTCGGTCAGCGACTTGAGGCCCATTCAGCTACACCTCTTCTCACTCCCTAACCCCCTCAGAACCAAGAACAAAGAGACAGCCACCATGTCACTGCAGGGCCTTCTATAGAGTCAGGGCCCTCCTGGACCTTCCCATCGGCAGCGACTCGTTCACTTTCTCACGGGCACGGGGAACTATTCTGGAAGGTTCCAGTCAGTGATGGGTGTCAGTCCCAAATGCCTGGCAGGCACTGCAGTGTCTGTGGCTGTCTCCAGGCAGTTTGTTGCCAGAGTAGTTGATCTTCACAGTCTCAGGGCAAGCACCACAGGAAAATGATCCTCCACCTTGGTGGACCATGGTCCTGCTCTGCCCCCAGCATCTGCCTAAGTATCAACACGCTCCTCACTGCTGACAGGTTCAGGCTTCCCTCAGGGCTGGCTGTCTGCTGAGGTGCTTTGCCACAGCACTAAAAGGTTCTATATACCGTCACAGGAGCTAAGGGACATTCAACCAAACCAGTAATTAAGTGATATTTCAGCAAATTCAAACTGCCCATTGGCTTTTTTTACCTGTTTAGTAAAACCCCTTCTTAGTAGATATTCAAATTTGATTTTTAAGCTGATCTTAGCAAAGCATCATCTTCCATTTGCACCATCAAATGAATCACCACTTCATACAGGCACGTCAGCATTGCAGAGCAATTTTTGGCAAGCTGTTTATATAATACTCGTTCAAAACCTATTTTCGATTAATGCAAATTACCCAACCACCAAGCAAAATTACTTATACAACCAATATGATATATCCTTTATTTGTGGGGCTACTCAAAAAATAATATTTCTGTATTGCAAAATTTAAGAAACCTAAGAACATTGTTTCAATTACTTTTAAAATGCAACCTAACCTTGTTCCTCCAAATAGGAGAAACAGAAACAATCAAAGTTAACTAATAGACAGCCTGTTTGGGAAATTCTAGTTGAAGAACAGAATAAAGAGCAAAATCTGCTGTTTTCCCTGCTGTCTGCATTGGGATTTTGCATGTATTTTACCCTAAAGAGATTGATAAAACCAGAACTGCACTCATTTCCAAGTGTTTAAGAGTAGCTGGTAACAAAGTACCACGCAGCTGCTTGGTCACTCTCTCCCGCTCACCACCTAAGTGGCATCAAACGGAGAATCAATAGGAGGTAGAACCTGCAGGTTAACATAAGAACAGTTTAATAACTAACATTAAGTAAAATATAATAGAAATAATAAAAACAATAATGATAATAACAATAGGGAGCAATACAAAAAAGGAGAAATAAAAATTCAGAAAACACAAGTGAAGCACGATATAATTGCTTACCGCCTGTTGACCAGTGCCTAGCCTGTCCCCAAGCAGCAATCGGTGGCTCCCCACCAACATCCCCCAGTTTATATACTGAGCATGAAATTCAATGATATGCAGTACTTTTTTTGGCTAATTTGGGTCAGCCATCCTGGCTCTGCTCCCTGCCAGCTTCTTCTGTCCCTCTTCACTGTCAGAGCATGACATACTGAAAAGTATTTCATTTAGAGTAAAGGCTACTTAACAGCAACTAAAACATCAGTGTGTTATCAACATTTCTCTCACCATAAAGCCAAAACACAGCACAGTACCAGCTACCTGGAAAAAAATTTACACTATCCCAGACAAAACCAGGAACACCAGTATTACTAATACAGTTGCAGTTTACAAATTGTTTTCTTTCAAGTGCCATGACTTTTATATAGCAATGTGATTTTGGAGTTACAGGACCAAAGACATAAAGCAAGTTGTCCCATTTCCTCAGTTACTGCACTATTAAATTCAAATATTTACAAGAAATCTGGCCAACTGCTCAATTGTCAGTCTTACAGAAAGTTAAACTGAGATCAAATAAATACCAGAAAAAGTTGTAATTAGCTTATATTTTTTATCTACAAGTTATGCAGGTGTCTAAATAATACAAAATCAGTTGCATTCATATCTAGAAATGAAATGCCACATTATGCAATAATAAAATCTACACTAACATGTCAGATATTTATCAAAAGAATTTATCCTCCATGTTAAAAATACAGACATTAACTATGAATATGTAAAGCTTTTTTCCCCCTTAATAAACAAATTGCTGCAGGCATGCTTGATGTAAAAAAAAAAAAAAAAAAAAAAAAAAAATTAAAACCTTGATTGCAGAATTCTACACCAAATGACAGCCACATAGAAATAAGGATATGAATATTATATTTAAAATAATTCAGAAGTATACTGTATCAGGAATTAGATAACCAGCTTCTATTAAAACATACATAAATTTTGACAAAAAAATACTGAATTATTGACATAATTGGTTTTAAAAGTTGACAACTACGGCTCTAAGACAAAACATATTAATTCCAAGCTTCCAGGCTTCACGTATTATGGGTCTAATACTGAACATAAAAGAAGACTGTAATTATTTTTCAGAGTAAATGAACTTAAAAGTTCACCTTTATAATCAGAGCAATGGATGAAATTTTGTTACGAAGCTGTACTGAAAATGGAAATTATTTAACACAGTAGAAAAGCGCCACTGAATACATTATCTTCTTTAAAGAGATACTTTTTAATATTAACAAATTGTGTTTTACTTAAAATTCTTTATGAGAATATATACCATACTTGGTTCATGGATTGCTTCTAAACAGCCATAACATAAAAGTAGTCAAAAAAGACCCAACAGCAGTTCATACAAAAAGGGAAGTTTCTTCTTTATTTCAGTTTTAATATTCAATGATCTAATGAAGTTCTAATAATTTCTATATTTTCTTAAGTAGCCTTTATTTTTGTAGAGTGGCTGATAGTATATCTGTGTTACAGTTTCAGTCTGGATTGGAGAGTGCTTTTAAAGCTAACCATCCCCATATACCAGGCTTTCATTCACTTTGTAGCACAGTCTCAGAACACAACTGTGTTCATTTCAAGTGAAACAACTCTGAAGCTGCACACTGAAAGTACACCAAATGAACTCCAATCTCTAATGCTTTTCAGTCCATGAAAGCAGTCTGAAGACAATCTGAAGTAATCCACATGAATCACACTAATGGTGGATGTCAAGATGTTGACAGCTGCTTTGATTTACAAGTTCATTACTATTGTACGCATTTAAGTAGACGTAACCAACAACGTTCCCAGCTTCAGCTCTGCAAATTTATCATGTTACAGTACAATCAATGAAAAATACATATGCTTTTCTCTAGAGAACACATAAGTTCTCTCTCCTCGTCACTATGTTTCAGCATAAGTACCTAGCAACGGTTTAAATAACAGGTGCCTAGTACTGTGCCTCTAAGTGACCAGTGAACAGCTATACAATATGAAAAAGAAAAAAAAAAAAAATAATCAGAAGGTGCCAGTAGTCAGGTAGCATCCATGCAAAATGCTAACAAGTAATAGATGTACTTTATGCATCAGCTGTTTAAGCAGAGAGCAAAACTGAGTGGAAATGTTCCACTGTGGAAAGCAGAAGAAAAGTACCAAATGGTTTTTAGTTTTGTTAAACATCAGCAGTGCTTTCTGTTATGATTCCACAGTAAGAAAACACCCTGTATAGAGCTTGAAGAAATAGCTGGAAGAATGACTAAACCAACTAAGAGAGCCAAAGAGGAATGTTTAAGTAAGCTATATTCATTGTTCATAGATCCAAACAGTAAATTTAGCACTTACAGACTAGGCATTTCAGTGAGTGATTATGCTTAGCCTGAAAAATGTAATCCAAACATGTGAGTTAAGCACTACATACAGGAGAATTAGGTCTTTTTGCAAGTTGTCAGAAAACCTACAAAACAGTAATAAAACTTTTATAATAACTAGTGATAAATACTGAACATTAGATGTTTCTGAACTCTACCTTTCTTCAAGGGCTCAGATAAGTATCTTGGCATGAGGGCAGGTTAAGCCATAAAGCATAAAATTCTCCCTGGTGGTATTTCAATACGTCATTTAAAGGAGATGTGAAAAGTTCATGTAATATTTCTGTAGAAAGCCAGGAATGATAGCATCCAGTTTCAGGAGAAACAGTTTGGTCATTGCTAAAAAAACCCACAGCACCTCAGGTGTGAATCGGTTCTAGAAAAAGATATACAGCCCATTTCTGCATATATGAATCATAAAATCATCTAATCATGTAACACCAGCTTGGAAGAGACTTTAAAGGTCATGTGGTCCAACCTTTCTTGGCAAAGTGTCACCCAGAACTAGATGTTCTAACACCCTGTTCACCCAAATCTTTAAAGTGTTCAGTGCTGGGGAATTCAGTCCTTCTCTGGGGAAACTGTTCCAATGGCAGATTGTTCTCTTGAAAAGATTTTCCTCACATCCAATGGAAATCTGCCCAGAAGCCACTTGTGCCCATTACACCTCATCTTTTCCATGTGACTACTAGCAAAACAAGGAGTCTTCATCTTCTTTGGAGCCATCCTTTACATATTGGAACACAGTGTTCTCTCAGCCTGTCCCCATATGGCAGGCTTTCCAGTTCTTTGATCATCTTTGTTGCCCTTCTCTGGACTCTGCAGCCTGTCCATGTCTTTTTTGCATAGCAGGGACCAAAGCTGAATACAGTACTCCAGATGTGGTCTGACAAGCACCAAGTAGAATGGGTTACTGACCATTAATGACTTCTTTATCTGCTGGTGATACCCTTGTTGATGTAATCCAGCATCCTGTCATCTTTCTTTGCTGCAGCTACACGCTGTTCATATTAACCTTGCTGTTCACCAGGACCCCAAACTCCTTTTCCACAGAGCTGCTCCCCAGCTGGGTAAATCCCAGCCTGTTCTGCACATCTGGATTGTGTATTCCCAGGTGAACTTGTCCATGTTGAACTTCATAAGGTTCTTGTCAACTCACTCTTCCAGCCTATCCAGGCCATCCAGCAGGGTGGCTCTCCCTCGCAAAGTGTGTACTTTCCCACTCAGTTTGGTATCATAGGTAAACTTCATCAGGATAGATTTGATCCCATCTTCCATTTAACCTATGAAGACATTAAACAGTGTTGGTCCTACTATCGATCCCTGGGAGACCACATTATTGACAGGTGTGGCTGGTCAGTCAGTTCCACATTGCAACAAGATTCCCACCTTTCACAGAACAGTTCAGGTAGAACTTCTCCTGGAAAGGAAACTTAGACTACTTGCAGACATCAAGTTAAAGGTGTTCATTGAAACGCCCTCTGAAGAATAGTCCCACAGCCAATAAGATACAAGGGTGAGGTGGGCCTCTGTGTCTTCTGAAAGGTATGGGCCTTGTAAAGAAAAGGTGAGGCCACTTCAAGATTTACTAGACAATGAAGAGAGAACTGTTGGCAGTCTGAACATACATATACGAACATACATATTTTATTCACATTCAATAGGAAATTCTGAATAGAACTTTTTCACATGTGATTGAAAATCCCTGATAGCATCAAATAACAAACAGAAGGGCCATTAGAAAGTTCTGCTATACAAAGAGTAAGGTAGCCAAGAGTCAAGGTGTTTTTAGGAGAATGGTTGTACAGTATACTACTTGAAGAATTATAATGATTAATTATAAATATCTGTATCTGTCATCACTGTTTTTCAGTGATAAACAGTTCTGCACACTAGAGACAGTACACATAATTACAGATGCAACTTTCACAGCTTACCCAAGTAAAATTTATATTTAGTTGAAATATATGTATGGTATTAGAGAAAAATTCGTATTTTCTGTAAATGTAATATCAGACATGAATTTAAGATAATGGAAGTTTACAATTATTTTCAGTACATTGTCCTCTTTCCTTCTCCTTTGCCTTCCAAAAGGAAACAAAAATTTCTGGTTTCTCTGTCTTTTCTCATTATGATTCATTGCTTTATAATCCCCTTCATCAATTCAAATTCAGCTTCTATATCTCTGTTTATGTATCATGCCAGACTTTATGTTTTTTTTCAAACAAAAATTTTACTTCACTTTCTGTATTTGTACTTTTCAGTCCACAGTCAACATAGCTAAAACAGTCGTAAAGTTCTGGCAGAGCCTTCATTGAGGGATGACACAAGCTTCATTTGCCTGTAGCTTAGAAAAATTTATCCAACACAAAATAAGGATGACATTCCACATGTAGTAGAAGCTGAATTAGACTGTTGGCTGTGCCATCCTAATCCACATATTCCTCTTGTCAGTCCTAGTGGTCAGACAGCCTAAGGGAGAGCCGGATCGTCAATTCTATTTTTGTCAGGGTAGACTTCACACAGATCAACAAGTTGTTCAACTCATTTCATAAGTAGTTGGTAGTTTTCTCTCAATCAGGGTTGAAACATCTCTCTTAGTTGTGGTACAGCCTTAGTTCTGTTCTCATGGATCATGAGAACATGAAATGAAATTCTGTCCTGGGCTAACTTGCCAGAGGAATTGAATTCAGGACCCCTGGTACTGTAAGTGTTAGAATGATGGCCTCATTTTTATCTCATCAAATATAACCAGTTTCCTTACATGCCTTTTTTTTTTTTTTTTTTTTTTGACTTTTTTAGGATCATTTTTTTCATTTTTGCTATCATTTTCTGTTACTGTCATAACTATTTACTCTGCAGAAGCTAATATGATATGTAGCATATGCATTGCTACTTCTTTTTGTTGCAGATTGTTGAGGATAACTGTCAACCATACTTGATACCTTGTAGTATTAAAGTAATTATGTTTTTTATATCAATTTTGCAGTAATGGGTAACATACATTCCAGAATGCAGCATTTCTACCATTTCTGATTTTTGTGTTCTAGCAGCAGCATTTTCAACATACTCTGTAAAAACAATATGAGGCACACACCTCAACATAGGCCTCTTATATTTAAGAAAGAATTTTCTCCCAGCCATTCTTTCGAAGAGTTTTTTTTGTCATTAGTCATTTGTTGTATTTGAGCTTGTATGCAAGTGAGTGTTGTAAATATTTCTTTCTTCTGTTTTCTATTTTTTCTTTCATGAATTTTGCCAATTATTGTGTAAAGTGGAGTGACTTTTCTAAGTTATTAAAAAAAAAAAATTGCCGTACAGAGAAATAGTGTTTCAGTGAAGTCTTCCTGCAGATCTTTCTGACATTGATTCATAAAGCTTCTGGCTCATGAGCTATTTCTTCAAACAAATAAAACAAATGTAACAGAAAAGCATATAATCAAATGATTAGTAAACCAGGCAAAACCCCCCTCCATACCTCTCCTTAGCAATGCATAATGCTATTTATAGAAAAATGCAAATATTCTAAGATTAATTCACCACACTGCCCCACAAACAATGTGAGAAATTGTTAAATGGAAAGAGAAATGTGAAACATGCAAAAATTAAAAGAAGCATTGTGGCGATTATGCAAATGCTAACATCATTAACCACTGCAATTATAGAAAAGTATTCTTTTTGGTTGTGCATAAATGTTTCACAGTCAGCTCCCTAAAACTCAAAAATAGTTTCTTTCAAACTTGATCAGTTCTAAAACACTGAACATAACTTTCATATTACTTGAAATAAGGGCTTTCTGAAGACGGAATAAATTTATTAAACTTCCTTTCTGGATCAACAGATAGCAAAATGAAGTGTCTAAAAAAGAATAAATGAAATTTCCAGTAACTGTCCAGTGTGTCTCTTGCAATTAAATATTGGGCCATAGAAGTTCACAGAATTATTAGGGTTGGAAGGGACCTTTGGAGATCACCTAGTCCAGCCCCCCTGCAATGGCTGTAAGCAAGGAAGCCAAAAAACTTCATATACAAACGGAGAGGTTAGAATTCTATTCTCCTGTCATGGAACCAACAGTTCCCAGATCAGCCTGTCTAGAGAGTATCACAGAATGTAATTGCGGTTTAAGCCCAGGCACTACCACACGTCTGCTTGCTTACTGCCTGCTCTCCCTAGGGGAATGGGCAGGATTGGAAAAAAATGTAAAAACACATGGGTTGAAATAAGAACAGGTTAATAATTGAAATAAAAATTAAATGAATAATGTAATAATAAGAAAAAAAAACCACACAATAATTAAATGAAAGAGAGAGCAAAAAGAGAGAGAGAAAGGCAGAGAGGAAGGAGTAAACCCCACCCCCAAAAAAAACCCAAAGTGATGTGCAATATAATTGCTCACCACCCAGTGACTCCTGCCCAGTCCATCCCTGAGTATCTATCAGTCCTTCTTGGGCAACTCCCTCTGAACATGGTGTTCTGTGGTATGGAATATCTCTTTGGTTAGTTTGGGTCAACTCTTCTAGCTGTGCTCATTCCCAGCTTCTCTACTGTTAGGTAATCTATGCCAGCTGAAACCAGGACAGTAATAAAACAGTTGGACTGTTCTGTGAAAATCAAATAGCACTTTCATATTGTGCATCAATCACAATAGTATGTGGTTGATAGGCAATCACAATAGAAGTATGAGAAGAAGACTCACTGTTTCAAATGGAAAAAAGAAATTGCACTAATATATGCATTTACATCAAACACTTCTCCTATTTAAGAGTAAGCAATAATTCATTAAACATATTCGAACTTACTTGTAAAATTGCTTAAAGTCACTTATATGCTAGTAGAAAATTATACAACTTAATTCATCTCTACTCTGTTACTCAAGCATAGTTGAATTCCCAAGGGATTATCATTTTAGTCAGATCAGAGACTCTAAATGTTAGTACCTTACATTAATTCTAACTTAAGGTGTGTTACAAAGGTAGCAGGTAATCAAGTACTAACTCTGACTTCATGCGCTGAATGTAAGACAGCAAAGATATTCTGGATATTGCTTTCAGATAACGCAAGGGTATATATAATAAGGAAACATTTTTTCAGTCCTGTATAATGCAATCCTTCCTTTAAAGCTTTGGATATTTTTCCTGTCTTTTTATTAAGATTTAATCATAGAAACAGCACTTTTTAGAGAATTAACACACTTCTCTATGCATGCAGAATGACTTTTTAAAAGTTTTACGGATTTTAAATGGAGCTAAGGGATTTTGTTCAGTTTAGAGATCTCTCCACATTCAGTATCAAACTGATTAAAGACATACATTTGCTTTCTCTCCAAAGTTACCTATATCTTCATGTTGAATGCTCATATATTTCTTAAGTTTACTATCTTTATTTCAACCTTTATTTTCTTTGCTGTCTGATTTTTTAACAGTAAATTTGTCTTGTAGTATATCTCAAGACCCAGTTCCTCAAGAGCTAAATCTAAGTGCTTGCTGTTGTCAGTAATCCTCTCATTTGTCTGGTGATTTTACATAAAATATTTTTATAAATAAATGAAGAATTATGCCTGAAAGATAAAGTGGACAGAGGATGGAAAGCAGAAATTTTTTTGTCTGCAATTGAACAACCAAAGAGTATCTGAAGAAGCAGAATTTTCATATCACCAAATACCAACTGAATGGTATACATTCTTTGCAGAGCCGGTTAATTGAGGCAAATGGGGCAAAGAGCAAAATATTATAAAGTAATCATCTCCAAGTTTGTTAATATCTCACAGGAAATACTGACTGACAGCTAAACTGCCTTTCTTTTTTGTTTTTTTAGTCCTTGGACTGTTCTGTCACTTCTCTCTCTTATTACACACCTACGCCCCATTTCATTTTCCTGTTTCTCTGGCATCTGTCTTGCTGTGACTTGACTTTAAAAATGTGCACAGAGTATTTAAACTGCATATGAGGGCTTCAGCATTAGCAGTTTTAATAAGGATTGTAAGGTATAGATGTAAAAATTTAGCAAAGCTGAAATTTTGAAATAACATAAATTAAAAAGCTGCTACTGTTTTCCTTACCCTTAAATTTTTTTAATTCTTCGAATTGAGCTATGAATGGACTGCTTCACACACATCAACTTAGTGCTTTGAAGAAAAATCTTGGTCTCAATTCAGAGAAAATTACAATCATTAAAGAGCACAAGACCAGAAACTATTTTTCTAAGAAGCTAAGCTTCTCCTCATTGTAACATGGGGATCTCACTAAAAACAGGTACAATATCCCAACATTAGTTCAGACAAGAAGATATTCTGCTTGATGAAATGGCAAAGAAAATACCATGAACCATAATTACAAGAGTGAGGACATCTGCCAAAAAACTGCGTATATAGATCACTTAACTCAGAAGCGTGTTTCATAATATTTATATTCACAAGGTTTATTTCACAGACATCCTCTGATGTGCTAGTTTTGGTATACAATGAAGACTGCAATCATGAAATCTTCCATTTCTTCAGAATCTTCCTATCACACTGCCTCTGCTGTTGGACAAGAGTTAGGTTTCATTTACTTCCAAGAATATTCTTGAGAAAATTCCATACACAGTTTTCTCAGTAATCTGCATTGGATATAAATAAGTTGTGGTCAGCAAACAAGTATGTATGTGTGCCTATATTTAGCACAGATAATGATACACCTACATACAGTTCTAGATGTACTGTCTTAAACTGCAAAGCTCTAGCTTATTTGTGAGTCACTTTCTGCGTTTGAACAAAGCATTTAATGATTGCATTTAAACATACGATTTTATTGACTAATGAAAAATTTTAATAACTCTTTTGTGGTCTTGAAGATCTCTTTCTGCAGTCACTATAGGAATAAGCATTTCCACTGTGAATAATTTCTGTGAAGTGTAGTTACATCCAAAGGGAAAATTTTGTTGTTTCTTCATGTTTCAAAACATATTCAATAAACTCAATACTATGTATCTCATTTATGTAGAATGAAACATCTAACCAATATGAAATAATTCAGGACTCCTTGATGATTGTTTCTGTGGTACTGAGAAGGAAAACTATTAAAAAATTGAAAAATTATATTATTCATTGTATTGATGTATTACTGATATGGGTTTTCAAATCATATCAAGTTGCTTTGTTTTCCCTGATATTTTTTTCCTTTGATTAACATTTTTCTCTATTTTTATGCCTTATTCCAAACTGGCTTTTGATTTACTTGTCTTTTTTTCTGCTGTTCAGACTTGCTAAAGTGCTCTTGACAACAGTTCAGTAGTTGAGTGAAGCAAAGCGTTAGTTAATAGTGTGAAAGCTTGGTGTGCTGTCAGAAAAGGGCAGGCCATTAACTTGTGAAATTTTTCTTTCAATGTTCCACATCCTTAGTGCTGGCAGAAGAAAAACTCACTGATGATTTACTATTAAAGTTACAAATGGCATATGAATTTATGACACTTACAAATGGCATATGAATTTATGACACTTTATAATTAAGCATCACATTTCATCCTAAAGAGGTTGGCATGGTAGACTATGGAGGATGGTTTAGAACAAAAAGAAAAAAAAAAAAAAAAAGAGCAAATAAACAAACAAACAATCCACAGTAAAAAAGACAAGAAAAAATCACAAACACACAGAAGGTCATCTCCTTTTCACCAGAAGCAGTAAGCAGGTCAAATGACTGCAATCTTGACATCACAATCCTATCTTTAGACTATCAGATCAGTCACTACCTGATTGCATCAACTGTGTTAATTAGTACAGTTATATGAACAGGAACAGATTACTTTGAATGTAAAAAAAATAAGTATCTGATTTCAGTCCTGACAAGAACCAAAAGTGATAGCTGTGAATTGCAACAGAGAGCCCTAAAACTACAAAGATCTTTTAAAATTATAAATATTGTGTAATGATAGGTTTTTAACATGCTTTTTTTTCTGTCTTAAAAAAAAAAGACATATCATTGCATCTAAAACCTTGCCAGACAGCTGATCTCAAGTCTAGTAACTTCAAAACATTTGTACCACTCGTAATTTATATCATTATCTGAAGTTACCTTCTAGCAACTACAAAATAGTTACAGGGTTATTTGGTATAAATGAACAATGTTCGCTTCAACTGGTCCTGCTGCGGACCTTCTGATAATATCCTTCCTGTGCTTTTTCTCTCCTGCCAAATTTGCTGGCTCTAGTTACATGTTCAAACAGTGGTACGTCACCTTACAGACGTCGTATTTCTATTGTTCATGTGGATTTTGAAATATGTCATGCAGTTCTTACTACAACCATTAACTTCTTTCTCTCTTTTCATTGTTGCTGCCATTAGATTTGACACCTCTTATTGTGTCCATTTCATGTTATAAATAAAAGAAATAAGTTAACTGAATTAAGTTGAAGAGCAGGTACAGAAAGGAAGACTTAATTGTACAAATCCACAGTGGATTAAATTATTAATACTGATTGTAATTTATTTTGTCATTCCTCCCATCTACTCTCCTTTAAAATTTGTTTCACCTGTATGTTGTGAATTCTTCAGGATGGACCTGTGGGTTTTCTGTGGCTTTTAAGAGTGACTTTTATTAGATTCCTGAGTCTATCAGAACATAAGTATCTCCAAAATTCAGTAGGCATTAAATCATCTTTAGTAAGCAAAGAAGCAAACTTAAACTTACTTAAATGCAGAACTCTGAAAGAGTGAAAGTCATACTCAGAAAGTAACAAATGTAAGGCATAAACTTTCAGGGAATTTGGATGACAAAACTTCATTCAGTAGCGAAAGAGCAAGTTTTGTCAGTAGGTGCTATATATGGAAAGATGCATAACAAAGAATTTGTGTATACAGGGAATTTTGCAGTGAAACCTTTTTCAAGAACTTTGAAAAACATGGATGTGTATACTTACATAATTTGCAGACAACACTACACTTTAAGACTCAAAATAAGAAAAACTTCTTATTGTGGAACCTTAAATAAATATAAATAAGAATTTATGCCTAATTTTTTTAATTAAATATAATTATATAATTATAATTATAATTATAAGTGTAAGTTTTATAATTGTGAGATTCTCTTCTCCTTAGTTGAAATATCATTTCCAAAATCAAGTAAATATTTAGAGGGAACCTATTAAATTTCATTAACAAAATGTTCATTAGCATTCAAGTGTAGTCCCAGTGAAGGAAATCAATTACCAGTATTGTTTCCAGACTTGTATAGCTGGGTGTCACCAGTGGGTGACATCATTCATATGTTGTTACATTAAGAGACAGCACTCATCTGGAATCAAGAAGTTTGGTTTAAGAGCTGTCCTGGTTTAACCTGTAAAACAGCCACGCAATTTGCTACATGGAGAATCGAAAGAATGCAACTCCCAAAGGTTGAGATAAGAACGGTTTAGTAACTAAGGTATAACATAAACCACTATTGCTACCACCAGTAATAATGAGGACAAGAGAAATACAAGGGAAGAGAATACAACAGCTCACCACGTATACCCAGCCCGACCAAGCAACCAGCCCCTCACCTCCTTCTGGGTCTCTGCTCTGCATTTCTGCATCCCGGGCATGACGTGCTGTGGCATGGAATAACTCTTTGGTCAGTTTGGGTCAGGTGTCCTGTCTCTGCTTCCTCCCAGCTTCCCCTCCTCCCTGGCAGAGCATGAGGCTCAGAAAGTCCTTGGCCAGACCAAACATCACTAAGCCATAACTAAGAACATTGGTGTTATCAGCACTGTTCCCAGGCCAAAAGTCAAAAACACAGCGCTGCACCAGCTACCAAGAAGGGGAAAAATGACTGCTACTGCTGAACCCATGACGAGATCAGTTCACTTACTCTTAACAGTAAGTGAAAACACATATGAAATTTTCTTAAAACACTTGACAGACTCCTTTAATGCATGATTGTGCAATGTATACAGACTGTCCTTGATTACTGGTGGGAATAAAAATTGCTATTGTGGTTATGGGCAACTTTCCGGCTTACAAAGTGATAGCCAGAAAGTCATTCTTTGGAATGACTTTCAAAAAAGTTTGAACTTTTTTTTTTCTCCTGAGTTTTGTTTAGACACTAAGTGAAACAAGACCAAAACCAACTGGATAATATGGTGTCAAATTTTCTAGAATCTCAACAGTTGGTGGTCTGCTGTTGAAAGATTACCAACTATTTCAGCTCAGACCATATCTCATACAAGCAACTGTCAGAAAGTTAAGAGACAACATTTACAAGTGCATATCTGGCGTCTCCTTTTCAATTATTTTTTTTTTCCCTGAATTCTCACTTATTAGTTTCAGCCTGGATTGGAAGTATAATTACTGGAAGTATAATCATTGAAAGAAAAATCACAACAGAGATCTAGGTTCAGGATTGAAACAACTGGATTAAGAACTGTAGTTGCTAAGTCACTGCAAGCAAATTTACAGCAGGAGACAAGCTACCTGCAATATCAATGCAGGAGGAAAAATTGAAGAGAGTGATCGAGCTTTACTCCTACATTCCTGGGGCAGGAACCAACAGTCTTGAACTGGGTTGAAATGGAGTCTTGGGCTGTGGGAGGAGTGGGAGAAGGCCTCTGATGGGACTGGGCAAGGACAGTCAGGCCTAGAAGTGCCCTCAGGACTCTGATACCTTCTCTAGCCTTGAGTTTAATGTCTTTGAAAAAATCATGGTTTGTTTGGTTTTCTTTGTTTTTCCCTGAAGACACAAACAATCCAGTAGCATCTCTACTTGACAGTTTCTCATGTGAATTTCTGTTATTCATGTCCTCAGGTACATCATTTTATTCACATGTTTTACAGGGATACAAATTCCAATAAAAACTAGGGCTTTTAGTGGCTTAACACGGAGATCTCCTGCGTAGTGGTTCCTTTAACAGATCCAGCCTAGAGACTACAAGTCAACCAATTTCCTGTAATTTTGGTAGTAGAACTCAGTGCTTTCCAAGTATTCAGTGTTCAGTCTGAACATGTATGTCTGAAGGCTAGCTACCAAAGATTCAGTTACTACTGTAAGAACTCAGAATTTGCGGAGACAATTTTTTAAACTGGTCATAGTAGCCATTGGCTCGAAGTAAAAATGGAATTTTCTGGCTTGGTGCTCTGCCTGTCACTGAACAACAGTCAGTGTCTATGTTAGTGTTTGAGAAATGTGTAAGCATCCCTAAAACCTCTGTGGTCTCAGAAATGTTTTGAGTTGGATGTGATATCCTTTTTTCTTAGTTCCCTTTGATAAAATTTTCTGAGTATATAGCCATTTTGAATCCAATTTAATTTTCCATAGACACTGTATTTTGTAAATAGTATTTTCATTGTACAATTCCACATCTTGATTTAAGCTAGTTTTGCTATTTTTCTACTATTTCTAAAAGCAATGAACAATTACTTACTATTCAGCCTTTTCATGATTTGAGAGAGCATTGAATTCTTTCTAAGGTGTCTCTGAAGAGTCTCTGTTTAGATGCTTTTTCATGTCTTTGGTCATCACTGTCATCTTTCTTTGAATTTCTTCCAGTCCCATTAATATTATGTAGTAGCCCTGTCATATTTCGTAGTAGAGTTAGATGAACAGGGTCAAATAGTATTCTAAATGAATACACGCATTAGACTGGTTTAGTAAATAAAATGCCCTTCTTGATTTCTGATTTGCCACTTTAAGTGTTCAAATCATTACTAACTTTCAATTTACTTCCTTGCATTGCCAGTTCCAAGGTATTTGCCCAAAAGACAGAAAAATATGCGATTAGTGACCAACTATGAAATGTTTAGTTAAAACATTTCTTCGCATCACATAAAAGCTCTATGGTAGAAGGCGGATTTAAAATGCTTTAGTCCTCAAGGCTCTGCGTCCTTTTCCTATAATCCTCTTCACCATTCACTCTCAAATGTGAAAATTGTGCCAGATGAAACAAGTTCTCTTGGAAAACAGTCAGCTTACAAAAAGCTTTAATTTTTACATTTCAATCCCAGAAAAATGTTAAAGCATACAATTAAATATATTATTATGGTTAGCTGTATCTAGGAATACCTCAGGGATATATTTTATTTATTGAGACAAGGTGGAAAAAAAAGAGGAAAATAATGTTCCTGAGTTGATGATAGAGTTTCTGGTGCATTCTGTTGAGGGTATTGAATGTATGGTTTGCACGCTGCAATCAAAGTGTGATAAAAAGACACTGAAAATTATTTTAAACCTCATGATTTTAATATGAACTACAGGAGATCATTTACTCATTCTTGCCAGGAATTACCTTAACTGCCCTCACATGTGATGTGCTTATCCATATCCCTTCTGAGCTAAGCTATTGCTTAGACTTAAGACTCAAGACTCTTGTTTCCCTTGAGGTTACATAGATAAAAATTTCTCATATGCAGAATATGTCCTTTCCTTCAAATTCCTTTTGCACAATGCTACATCAGAAAGGAAAGGGCCAATAGTAGAGATAAGACTGACCAACTATGACCAACTACAATATCCTTTTTAATATTTTTTTACTATTAAAACTGTGCAGACATAATTCCTCAACACAGTGTAATGCATATATTTTAATTAAAATATTAAAAATGATAAAAGGCTTCCAAATTTCCCTTCAAATAAAATTCAACACATATAAATCCCAGAAAAAAATATATTTAAATAAATATAGCTTAAATCATTCATATTGCTGGAAGTTATCTAATCTTTACAGCAGTATCAATAATGATGACAGATAACAAAAAGCTAATTTAAATAAATATGCATATATATCCTCCACATAGATACATATGAAATATATATACTCCAATTATCCTCTATATTCTGGAATTCAAAAGCAAATATTTACTATGAAAGCTTTTCCTATTTCCTAATTCATAGAAATCATACCTGCTTTATTGAATTCTCATGAGTCAGAACCTTGACTCACAAGTTCAAACTGCCTACAGCATTATATGACTGGGTTTCACCCAAAAACCAAAAGCCTGTGGTGTTACCATTGAACAATATGAAGATAGTCAAGATTAGAATCCCCTTTCTGATCCTTACCATGCTACCATCTCAGTATTATTTATTATTTGAACTGTTTTTTAAATTCCTTTTGGTAGCAGCTGGATTTTCAACAGGAAAATCACTGCAGGTTGGACCCAGATAAGTAAGAATCAAGTTAAATGGCCTGGAAGCTTGACTTATATGAACACTTATATTGTCACTTTAATTTCAAAGACACGTTTTTGTGTCTCAGAACAGCTGACAGCTTTACATTATGGTACAAGCCACTCTACTTTCGACTAGCACTTAGTAACCCTAAAGATGGCTGTGCAGTCTTTTGTTTACAAAAAGTTTTCTTTCAGTTGATTGGTTGATAGGATGTGGAAAGAGAAGCTATTATTTCTAATGCATTGCAGACTCTTATTATGCTTACCAAGGAGTAATCAGAATCCTCACTCCTTATTATATCTTTCAGAAATAAGTAGTTTTTTCTGGTACTAAAATAAACTGAAAGTAAACATTCTTTTCAGAATTATAGAGGTGTTTAATGACTATGCATAGGCCAAGATTACAGAAGTTCCCAATTCTTACTTATTCGCAGAAGAACTGGCAGCTTTTGAAAATGATTGATGTACACAGACTTTGAGTAAATGACTGAATAATTTTTCTGTGATATATGACTGTACTCAGACCTTGCAACTGTGAGCTCTCCTCTGTGACTCCTTAATAAATTTTTTTCGGAGTTTTTTTTAGAAGTTCCACTTCTTTCAACATCATGTAGCTATTGGCTAAATTTGTCTCCACATGTATACACATGCGTGCATTGGAATATTTGTGGTGTTAGAGATTCATGTTAACTTTGCTTTTAGCTGAAAATGCGTTTTATTTGAAAATATCCTCCATCAAGCATCCATAATGCATTCTATAATTGCCTTTTATTTGTTGGCTACAACTTTAGCCTCTGGAGTCAGTTTACTTCAATTGCGGTTAAAGCAGTGCCCTGAAATTAATATTGGTAAGATCTTAATACTTCTTTCTTCCAAAGTCATGAGTCAGTGTGTGCAAAAGCTGTTATTCCTTGTTTCAACAGTTCTTTTCAGAATTCTCAAGACAACTTCATCTGCTTTTACAAATGACACAGCTGTGAGTTATAGTTTAAACCCATCACCAGCTGTTTTTTTTAACTTTCATCATGTTCTTAACATTGATATGTTTGTGAGAATGCAGAGCTTGAAAGGATTTGAAAAAGTGGAAGTGCCGCAGGCTTTCTACCTTGTTTTTCTGTGCTGCCTTCTGTTTGTGCTTGTGTGTTGGTATCCTAGGAAACCACTGGAGGTTGGATTTGTGAGCTGAGAGCTCACAGTTATATTAAACATTGGAAAGATTTCAGTTTTAAAAGCTTGTTAGATTAGGTAGTGCCAGTTTCATTTTGCACGAAAAAATATAATTCTGGTTGCTGTACAGAAAGACTACTTAAAGACTACTTAAATAAGTGAGCCAAAGTACTGGAAAGCACACAAAAAATAAACTGATAACTTCATCAAAACATTTGGAATCAGGTTCATTTGATGAAGTTCTTTTAAAAATCCAGGGCGTGATTCTCATCTCTGTTCACTACTGTTACCATGCCAGTGAAGCTCTACTGAGAGCAATGGGCGTGTGTAAGTGTAAAGAAGTATATTTCTGATTGTCCTGTTTTAAGCCCAGCTGGTAACTAGCTACCACACAGCCACTCGCTCACTCCACCCCCCTTCTTTCCCCCCCACTCCCGGAGGAATGGGGAGGAGAATCGAAAGAATGCAACTCCTACAGGTTCAGATAGGAACAGTCCAGTAACTGAGGTATAACACAAACAACTACTGCTATCACCAATAATGATAATGATAAGGGAAATAACAAGGGAAGAGAATACAACCACTCACCACCCACCAACCAATACCCAGTCTGACCTGCGCAGTGATCTAACCCTTCCTGGTAACGTGCTGTGGTATTGAATACGTCTTTGGTCAGTTTGTGTCAAGTGTCCTGTCTCTGCTTCCTCCCAGATTACCCTCCTCCCTGGCAGAGCATGAGGCTCAGAAAGTCCTTGGTCAGAGGACACATTACTGAGCAGCAACTAAAAACATCAGTGTCATCAGAGTTGTTCTCAGGCTGAAAGTCAAAACCACAGCACTGCACCAGCTGCTAAGAAGGAGAAAAATGACTGCTACTGCTAAACCCAGGACACTGATCCAATCACTCATCAAACTACAGTACTTATTAAATGGAAGTGTGGTACGAGATTCTAAAACAAGGGGATCTAATGTTAAAATCAGATATCAAAATTAAATTACTTTGTACTTCACATATGGAGTAATAAATATATGCAGTGAATTATGGAAGAGGGAGATGAAAGTAAAATGTAAATAAACTCATGTTGAACCTAGATTTGTTCATGGAAAATCAGTAGATGAAAGTGTAAAATGGAAAAAGAGGATACTGCCATTAAACTAAATTTAGAGAGTAAATGATGGCTTGGAATTTGTTAAATTATTTTGACAGCTATAGCATACGTTGTTCTTAAAACTAGTCAAAGTGAAAAAAAAGGCAAAATTCAATATACAGGTACCCTGTCTGCATGGGCAGACAAGTGTGCAATTAGCTGGCAGCTATTCATGATTAAGCTGCTAAGAAATCCATAAACAGCGGGCTTCTTGGGAAAGCATGTGATAAGCAAATATACTGTCCACAAAAAAATAATGCAAACCCAAACTGCCGCTTGTATACTGGGAAAAAAAAAAGCTACCAAAACGATAATCTGACTGTGGGTCTTGTTGCTAGAATCTGGGAACAAGTAAGGAAAGATGGATCACTGTATATTTTCCTACTTTCTTAGACTCTTCTCTTAAGCAGATGCTGAGATTGAGGTCGCACTCAGGAGGATGCTCTAGGTCTGGCAAGGGTTAACAGGCAGACAGAGGACCTGTGTGGGTGTGTGAGGAGACTTGTGAGTGTGGGGTGCCTGGAAGACAGGTGCCTCAGTGTGTAACTGCTGGATGTCAAGCACCAAGCTGGACCAGTTGGCAAGCTGGTAGGAGACTTATGGAGCAGGTAAGATATGCCAGGATACAAGCAGGGGTGTCAGATGAGAGAGCAGCATAATTATCTTTTCAAAGTTTTGAGGACACTAGGTTAAAATCAACATAATATGTGAAACCATTGTCCTAATAAATTCTTCACTAACTGAACCTGCCAGTGAGGCTTCTGGTTATTCTATGGGGATAAGAACAGCTACATTCAGAAAATATTTCCTAGTACTGTACTGACTGCAAATAATTTTTTAGCTTTAGTAGCTAAAGAGGAGTGGATGAAAGTTTTAAGAGTAGATACCCACCTTACAGTGTCAGGGAGTCTCTAGAAATTGCTCAGAGAAGAAAAGGTTTGCTACTTAAGTGATGTGTCTTGTTTTCAAAATTACATTTAAAGGAATATTCATTTGAAATATAGAACTGCAACAAGATGACTGACTTGGGTTCAGCGGTAGCAGTCATTTTTCTCTTTCTTAGTAGCTGGTGCAGCGCTGTGTTTTTGACTTTCGGCCTGGGAACAGTGCTGATGACACCGATGTTTTCAGTTACTGCTCAGTAATGTTTTGGTCTGAACAAGGACTTTCTGAGCCTCGTGTTCTGCCAGGGAGGAGGGGAAGCCAGGAGGAAGCGGAGACATGGCGCCTGATGCAAACAAACCAAAGAGGTATTCCATACCACAGCACGTCATACCCCGGATGGAAAAACTGGGGGCAAGAACCCAGAAGACTTAGTTCACGGCTTGGTCGTCAGGTGGTGAGCAGTTGCATTCTCTTCCTTTGTATTTCCCTGGTCATTATTATTATTGGTCGTAGCAGTAGTAGTTTGTGTTACACCTTAGTCACTGGACTGTTCTTATCTGAACCTGTGGGAGTTGCATTCTTTTGATTCTCCTTCCCATCCCCCTGGCAGTTAGGGGGAAGAAAGAGGAGGTAGTGAGTGAGCGGACTGCCTGAGAATCTTAAACTGCATCAATGACTTAGAAAATAATTTACAAAAAATTAAAAATTTCAGAAACTCAATTTTTTGATACTTTTATTGTATGCATTTTCAGCAATTAATTATGTGAAATGTGTCAATATCAAAGACTTTTGCAAACGGACCATGTGGCTTCATGTGCCCCTCTTCAGTGGCAGAGGATGAGAGCCTGAAAAGTCTTTGATCAAGGTAAACATTACTTAGCAACAACTGAAACATCAGTGTGTTATCAGCGTTGCTCTCAGATGAAAGCCAAAACACAGCACTGCACCAGCTACTAGGAAGGAGAAAAATATCTGCTGAAACTAGTACCTAAGGTCATAATTATAATTCTAGAGTTTTTTCATTGGGGCTTAGTTTTACTTAACTGTTTTATGTGAAAGTATAATTTGGGAGGGTGGATGGTCTTAGTATTTAAACACTGAATTAGGTTACAAGAGAGTTATTTCTTTGTCAGAGATCTGCGTCATCTTTTACAAAATCTCAGCCTTTTACAAAAGCTTCAGTTCATTCTGTGATTAAAAAAGAAGAAAGAAAAAATGGGAAAAAAATTTCCTTTGCTCTCATTGTTTATATAGTGACTCTTTCAGATTTGCAAGTCTTAAGAGTTTTCAGCATTTAACATACAAGTAACTTTATTGAAATAATTTAAAACATATTAATTATTTATTATACTTGCATGTATTTCCTTGGTATCATGTGCAGACTTTCATAGGACTATGTATTGTATGTGATCACACATGCACTGTTGAGATAAACTTTGCAATACACTTCTCTGAAAAGCACACTCCCATTGTATGTTTCACTGTATGCACTTACAGAAAGAGACTGGAAGTACTGTACTGTCTGAGACTTGCAAACCACATGTCAAGGGGAACAGAGTTTGGTTCAAAAGGAACCAAGCTTCTGACTTGCCAAGGACTGATTACAAGAAATGTTCCACTGTTTCTACTCTTGTCCTTGTACAAGAAAAATTCATTAAATTGTATGGTGAAAGAAATTACTATTCATATGACATTTGCAGTCAGCATTAGTATATATGGGATTATTTTATATATACAGAACTTTTTTAATATTTCATGCATCTGGCATATTTTATGATCTGCAAAGTTTTCACCAGTCTGGAAAACAAGCAAAAAATAAAAGTGTCATATCACTACTGCCATCCATTTTTTTATCTAATGATAGTATTTTTCCCCTTTTACATACACCATTTTTAAATAATTAAGGATTCTTATTAACTCAGGGGTTTTGACTTGTGTATGCAGTGTTCCAAGAAAACTAGAAGAAATCTAGAAAATACTCTGGTAACAATAATTCATCATATGTACAGAAATATATAACAGTCAGTAGCTAGGAATAGCAAATACTAGATATCTAGATTAAAGCTAAAGGGTGAAACCATCTTTAGTTTTGATTTTTTCCAGCTGTAAGGTATAAGGTCTTGTTATATGCAGATGTCATAGAATCATAGAATAGTTAGGGTTGGAAAGGACCTTAAGGTCATCTAGTTCCAACCCCCCTGCCATGGTTAGGGACACCGCACACTAAACCATGCCACCCAAGGCTATGTTCAAACTGGCCTTGAACATCACCAGGGATGGAGCATTCACAACTTCCCTGGGCAACCCATTCCAGTGCCCCACCACCCTTACATTAAAGAATTTCTTCCCCATATCCAATCTAAACTTTCTCTGTTTAAGTTTGAACCCTTTACCCCTTGTCCTATCACTACAGTTCCTAATAAATAGTCCATCAACAGCATCACTATAGGCCCCCTTCAGAAAATGGAAGGCTACTCTGAGGTCTCCACGCAACCTTCTCTTCTACAGGCTGAACAGCCCCAACTTTATCAGCTTATCCTCATATGGGAGGTGCTCAAGTCCCCTCATCATCCTCGTGGCTCTTCTTTGGACTTGTTCCAACATTTTCATGTCCTTTTTATGTTGAGGACACCAGAACTGCACTCAATACTCTAAGTGAGGTCTCACGAGAGCAGAGTAGAGGGGTAGGATCACCTCCCTCGACCTGCTGGTCACACTCCTTATGGATACGGTTGACTTTCTGGGCTGCAAGAGCACACTGCAGGCTCATGTTCATTTGTCCATCAACCAACAGCTCCAAGTCCTTCTCCACAGGGCTGCTCACAATCTCTTCTCTGCCCAACCTGTAGCTGTGCTTGGGATTGCTCCCACCCAGGTGTAGGACCTTGCACTTGGCATGGTTAAACTTCATCAGGTTGGCATCAGCCCACCTCATAAGTGTGTCAAGGTCCCTCTGGATGGCATTCCTGCCCTCCAACGTATCAACCGAACCACTCAGCTTAGTGTCAGTGGCAAACTTGCTGAGGGCGCACTCAGTCTCACTGCCCATGTCACCAACAAAGATGTTAAACAAGACCAGTCTCAAAACCAATCCCTGAGGGACACCACTCTTTACTGGACTCCAGCAGGACATTGAGACACTGAGCACAACATTTTGCTTGCAGCCATCCAGCCAGTTCTTTATCCACCAAGTGGTCCACCTATCAAATTGATGTCTCTCCAACTCAGAGACAAGGATGTCATGTGAGTCATTGTCAAACGCTTTGCACAAGTCCAGGTAGATGACATCAACTGCTCTACCCCTCTCCGCCAGTTCTGTAGCCCCATCATAGAAGGTCACCAGATTGGTCAGGCAGCATTTCCCTAGTGAAGCCTTGCTGGCTATCACCAACCACCTTGTTCTTCATATGCCTTAGCATGCCTTCCAGGTGAATCTGCTCAAAGATTTTGCCAGGCACAGATGTGAGGCTGACTGGTCTGGAATTCCCTGGCTCATCCATTTTCCTCTTCTTGAAAATGGGGTTATATTTCTCTTTCTGCAGGTGTCAGGATCTTCACCTGACTGCCATGATTTTTCAAATATGATGGACAGTGGCTTAGCAACTTCACTTGCCAGCTCCTTCAGGACCCATGCATGGATTTCATCAGGTCCATGGAGTTATGTAAGTTCAGGTTTCTAAGATGGTCTCAAACCAGATCCTCTCCTACAGTGGGCCCAGGGTCTCATTCTCACAGTCCCTGCATCTGCCATCCAAGTCTTGGGTGGTGTGGTCAAAGCATTTGCCAGCAAAGACTGAAGCAAAGAAGTCATTAAGAACCTCAGCCTTCTCTAAATCCAGGGTAGCCAGTTCACCCAATAGCTTCTGGAGAGGGCCCACAATATCCATACCCTGTCTTTTATTTGCAGTATGCCTATAGAATCCCTTCCTTTTTTCATTAACATCCCTAGCTAAGTTTAATTTTAAGTGGGCCTTAGCCTTCCTAAGCTGGTCCCTAGCTTCCCAAACAACATCCCTGCATTCTTCCCAGGCCGCCTACTTGCTTCCACCTTTTATAAGCTTCTGTTTTCTTTTGAATTTGTCTCAGCAGCTCCTTATCCATCCAAGGAGGTCTCCTGGCCTCCTGCCACACTTCCTTTAGTAGGGATGTATCGCTCCTGAGCATGCAGTAGGTGATCCTTGAATATCAACCAACAGCCTTCGGCCCCCCTGCCCTCTAGGGCTATATCACATGGAACCTTACTGAGAAGGTTCCTGAAGAGGCCAAAGTTTGCTCTCTTGAAGTCCAGGGCAGTGAGCTTGCTGCA
>JANRGW010046405.1:0-12840 GCA_024733675.1 Psilopsiagon aymara | reverse complement strand
TCCAAAAGTCCTTGGCCAGACCAAACATCACTAAGCCATAACTAAAAACATTGGTGTTATCAGTGCTGTTCTCAGGCAGAAAGTCAAAAACACAGCACTGCACCAGCTACCGAGAAGGAGAAAAATGACTGCTACTGCTGAGCCCATGACACTGCATTTTTTTTTCAAAGTATTTCCTGGATTTTATTTGCATAGAAAAATACCTCTTGTGCTTTTCATATTGGAAAACTACAACACCCAGCTTATTCCCTTGATAGATCTGATTGCTGCGACAGTCTTTGTTCCAGCTGCCTGAATTGTGATGGGAAAGGATAATAAGAGACTTTCACTTGGGCTGATCTAATAAAAAGGCATCTTATCTAAACCAGTACAGTTACAGCTTCATTTTTACCTGCCTTTTAATCTCATGTCTGAATACTGTTGTGTTTGGCTTGGCTATACAGGCTTTTACTGCAAATATCAACACCCAAAGTGCTGGTTTGTCAAAGAACTTAGACATTTTCCTAATTTCAGGAAGTGATTTCAGTGGGTATCTGTAGTCAGACCTGTGTGTAATACCTAGCTGAATCAGAGCCAAGGTGCTAGTGGATGGAATTCTTGCCGGAGAAGGGCCTCTTCACTATATTTGCCTGAACCTGTCTCACTGAGTTCAAAGAGAGATTACACATTCCTTCGGGTTATGTTATTCCTCCAAGTCTATCACTTGTTCTTTCTGATCTTTAAGGTAAGTAGTTGGCAAATAGACACTTCCTGAAAATGTGTGCCTGGAACAGCCAGGAACATGTCTTTCTAAAATGATAGCTGTTTTTAATAAAAAAAGATGGAATATATTTATGTATTCATAGAATCATAGAGTATCTCAAGTGAAATATAACTTAGTATATTTAAAATATGAAATATATTACAAAATATGTAATGTACATAAATAAATGATACAGTACTATAAAATGATTGTGAACCTGGCAACTGAATTATGTGAAAGGGCTGCAGGTAGCAATCAGGTCTCCCAGGTAATATCTCCATGATTAGAGTTTTAAGTTAAAAAAATGGAAAATGGATTGCTGTGGGGAGTATTTCCTGGATATAAGATTTTCTGAGAGAAGAGGGGGTAGAAAAAAAAGGGCACCCTTTCTTTTTAATACTTGTAAGCTCAAAGTGGACTGAAGGGGAAAAGGTTACTTATCCTTTTGTGGTGTTTTTTCCAAATTTCAGTCACTTTTCTACAACATGTATGGCACATTTCCAAATTAGTTCATTAGCTGACACTAAATGCTCTGTGCCCCCACTTTTTGGCTCAGCATTATTTGCCATTTATTCACCCATCATTATCCGGTTTGATACTTGGCTTTCTGGTTCTTGACTTTTCCTTCTCCACAACCTGGTGTTGCTGTATCTGGAAAAAGTACAGGGAGGAGTATTGAAGGATGTGCAGCCAGTGCTATATTTCTACTTAACAGAAGCTACAACTCCTCTTGTTTCAGGTTTCTCTGATGGCAGGAGGCAACAGTGCATGCTGAGCACTTAGCACGGTCTTGACCCTTCTAGCAAGTTGTAAATCAATTAGCTATTGAGGTAGCAGCCTGGGATAAAACTGTAGAATGAGGAAGAAGAAAATTATGGCTATCCTGATTTGGATCTTTGGAAGGTTTTGTTTGTTTGTTTGTCTGTGGGTTTTGGGAGGTTTTGTTTGTTTTTTTGGTTTTGTTTTTTTTTGTTTGTTGGTTGTGGTTTGTTTTTTGTTGCTTTTTTTTTTTTTTTTTTCTCCCTGGGTAGCTTCGTTGCAGAAAGGTATCTATTTTCAGTTCTGGTTAATGGTATCAATGCATCGTGTATATAAGTGCTTCCAAATGCAAGGCTAACTCTGAACAGTGCTAAATTCCATCAGTTCCCGGTAATTATGAGGACAGTTCAAAAATTCAGTGGTCTTATGTAATGAAAGTGCCAGCTATCTCATTTACACTGATTAAGATCAATTAAGATCCACTGAGGATGAAATTCTGAACAGTCTTACTTTTCAAGGTTCTCCCTATGCTGAGTAATGACTATTTTCCTGGGTAAAGTTTGCCAAGGCTGGGACCTCAGTAAAGCATTTAGAGATCTAAAAGGCAGTATTTACTCATATGAATTGTGCCATTTTATAGCAAAATTTCAGAGTGCTACTCATAAGAGTAAGAATTTCAGTTCATCCATCATTAGGAAAGCCATCAATAAATAAATGTTAAAATAGAAATACATGGATGCATTCTTAATGCTGCAAAGCAGACTTTTTAAAAGTACTAATAATTTAGCCTGCCAATAAATGCTCTTAATGAAACCCTTCACACTAGTGTTGGAAGAATTTTGCTTGATACAAGAGGAAAAATTGTGCCAATTAACCTGATGGGGGGGGGGGGTCACTTAAGGCAAAGTGCTTGCATTGGCATTTGAAAGGCTCTTCATACAAAAGAGAAACATTCAGGAACAGTAACATACAAATATCATTTACAGCATCAAGAAAATCAAATAAGGAAAGATACGTAAAGGATTTCAGTTTATGCTATTACTTTTAGACATTTCTTACTTTGAGTGAAGAGCATTGTTTCTTTAAGGAGAACACGCAGTCTTGTTGTGAATAAATTTTAAATCTTTTGTATTTGAATCCCAGGTATGTTGTCAAACACATGCAAGTGCAAAATTAAATGCCCATTATTTTCCTCCTGCCCTTAAATCTTAAGGTGGCGATGCCTTTATTTCTTCTCCATGCAAAAAGTTTGTGTGAGAAATATACCCAAGCAAGATGTCCTTTTTTTATATGTTTAGCATAACTTTACAAATTAGATTATAAAACAGTTAGAGAACAGTCTATAGAGAGCCATGAAGGCTCTGCTCCCACTAATTTCAGCTTTCAGGCATCCTGCACTTCAAGACTTCAGCTGCAGCAAACTTTTCTTCTTCAGGATGTAACTGAAGATTAATTCACAACATGTTTTCTTCACCTGCAGAAATATTTCTTGCTTCTCTTCCTTCTGTGTTCCTGCTGTTAGACACAAAGGAAGCTGACAAATGCCAGATTTCTAAAAGAAAGTGGAGCCTCAGCCCTTCTTCAGTTGTCAGAGGAAGGTTTTTAAGCGGTAAGCAAGGCTAGTGAAACACTGCGAGTCCACAGGTAGATTGCTCCCTCTTCTGGCAAATCTGCATATTACAGGACAGTTTTTTTGATGTAAGAATGAGGCGTATTAATTCCAGGATTTACAAATTTTTATTATTGAACAGTTTTTATTAAAAATCATACAAATCATTAAACATTTCAGAACAATGTCTGTTATGCAGTACAACACTGTACTGGCTACAATAAGGACACATATAATACACTGATGTTTCTAAAGGCCTGATTGTAGCAGAACCTGACATTTTTTTGTGAAGTTTGCATGTACACAAAAACTTTTGCATGCTTCTAATGAACAGAAATTAGGAAATTTATCTGGGCTCTTATATGTACTTGAGCATCACTTTACCAGGAGATCTATATCTTTGTGCTTCTTTTTATGGTTTCAAACAACCTAAGGTCATACTTGGTTCTCTGCGTTCACTATGCCATGTTTCTAATCAAGTCTGAGGTTTCCTTTAGCCTTAAATATCAGCTAAAACTAGCCAGAAGCCTGTATTTCTGCAGATCTCTGAGTCAATAATCCATTGACACAGCAGTTGCAGAAAGGACAAAAAAACTATTTTCAGTGTTGACTGTGCTCCAAGATCTTATTGTGAAGCTCAAAATATGTATTTCTTTTTTTTTTCTTTTTTTTTTTTTTTTTATGTAGCCACAGCTCATGGAACTTAGTGCCCACCAAGAAACTAAATTTTCATTTTGAGACATCTTAGAAGCTACTGGAATAAAACATCTGAAATAAAACCCTCTGAAAGCTCAAAAGCTGTGAGGAAATCTATCAAGAGTCAATTTCTAAGTTAATGCCATGTACAAAGGTTTGATTTGGAGGGCTTTGGTTGTTTTCTAAATATTGCAACTGACATCTTTTACTATTGATAGAGTAAAGCTTACCTGGGTTTTGGCTAGTTGTGAAAATAATCCCCCAAATCCCAACCCAACTGGAAATTATAAAATATCACAAGTCAGTCTCATTAATTCATTCTGCCCATTTAGAACCATGTGGCTTAGCAATACTTTTTTTTCTTTGTGGATAATAAGATGAGATCTTTTGGCAAATCTCTAATTTCCAATTTTCAGAACATGAGTAAAAATAATAATTATGAGAGGGTCAATAAAATAACCTTTTGACAATCCCAAGCGTAAGTATGTGCTGGGCAGAGAATGGATTGAGAGCAGGCTCAAAGAGAAGGACTTGGGGATAATGAGTGACAAGAAGCTCAATATGAGCTGGCAGTATGTGATCACAGCCCAGAAAGCCAACTGTATCCTCGACTGCATCAAAATTAGTGTAACCAGTAGAAGATTGAGGGAGGTGATTCTCACACTCTCCTCTGCTCTTGTGAGACTCTACCTGAAGTACTGTGTCCAGCTCTGGGCCCTCCAACATAAGGACATGGACCTGTTGAATCAAGTCCAGAGAAGGGCAATGATGATTGGAGGGCTGAAGCACTCCTTCTATGAACACAGGCTGAGAGAACTGGGGTTATTCAGCCTGGAGAAGAGAAGATTCTGGGAAGACCTTAGAGCAGGTCATGGTGCCTAAAGGGATCTGTGAGAAATCTGGAGAGGGACTTTTTACAAGGGCATGTAGTGACAAGACAAGGGGGAATGGCTTTAATCTGAAAGAGGATAGATTGAAATTAGCTATTAGGAAGTAATTCTTGCGAGCCTGGTGGGACACTGGACTTCGTTGTGCAGAGGAGCTGTGATGGCTCATCCCAGGCTGGATGGGGCTTTGAGCAGCCTGGTCTAGTGAAAGTTGTCCTTGCCTATGGCAGGGGTCTTGGAACTAGGTGGTCTTTAAGGTCGCTTTCAAGTCAAACCATTCTATGATTATAAAGCATTAGTTGGTCACACCACACAGAAAAGAAAACAAAAAAGGAAAATGATACAGTAAAGAACTCAGAAGAGGTCTGAGGGAGAAAGATACTGCAAACACGTTTGCATGAGAGGACACCACAAGGAAAACCCAACATCCAGCAGCTTACAACATACAGCAACATCTGGAAAGAGCTTCTCAGAACATACAGATTCCAATTGTCTTACTGAAATACCATGATTTCTATAAATAAACAAAAAGTTCAAATATTCAATAATTTTTGATTGAAAATGAAAAGTTCTGGAAATATGGGGAATTGCACATAACTTTAAAAAATCTATCAAGAACTAATGCACCTTTTGTTGAAAGTCTCCTGAAGAAAACTAAACACAAGATGGAAGGATCAAAATTAAACAGATTCTTGTTTTGCCTGCCTTTTTTTGACAACTGCTATCTCCACGGTATCATGGGGAAAGCCAATATAGATTTTTGTTCCAAAACAGTAAAGTGATCAACACTGCAGAGCAGGAATTTATGGCCACATAGTAGTGGCACTTTTTGCCAGGAGCTAGGAGTGCTCCCGTCCCATGGACTCCTATGGATACTCTGAGCATATTTTTAAAATAAAAATGCAGCATCTTGCACCACAAATCCATTTCTGCCCTGCTGGGAAAGGCTTTGCTTAAGGGAAAGATTCCCCCTAAAAAGTGCAGCAGAGTTAAGAACTTTTAATATTAGATGAAATGTTAAAAGCAAAACTACATGTTTTGGGTTTTTTTGGTACGTAAACCTATTTTCTGTGAGACAGTTAGGCCCAGATTTACTTTGGTTTTGTGGTTTTACGTGTTTTTTCCTTTATTCTCAGGGTCCTCTAAATCAAAACCAAAACCAGATCTTCCTGTCTTTTATAATTAGATGTAAATAGATTAAGCTGGGTATTTGTTTTGTGCAGGTTGTTTAAAAAAATTGGCATGAAAATGTTCAGAGATAGTCTTTGAAGCTTATACTACTTAAGATGAATCGATGGAATTTCACACTGGTATTGGTACTACTGGTTCTCTGAGCAGACTGGTGATAACTTAATAACATTAAGACAATAAACACCAGAAAGTAAGAGGATCAAGACAATTTTAAATGAAAATTTAACACTGTGTAGAGAGTGAAATGTGTGCCAGTAGTTTTTTGTTATACTAATTCTTTTAGTATCTTTTAGAATTAGTACTATTAATAATTCTTTTGTATCTTAGTGACAGTTATCTTTAAGAAAGAATGCATTTAGAAGCAGAAACACAGGGATCAGGCACCAAACATAGTTTGCAGATATGTTTAGATTTGGAAAGGATGTCAAATTCTTTGCCAAAGACATTCTAGTCTATGAATAAAATTGTATGATGCCAGTTCTTTTTAACAGGTTTATTTAGAAGAATTCTTAGAAAATAGGCTGACAGGTAGAAGATAGGCTGATTTACTCTGCCCTCTTTAGTTTACTTAGGTAAATAGCCCAATACTGTTGGAAAATGGGAAGAATACACGGAGTTCTTGACATCTCATTACCTATGGAAAGGAACTGTGCACAGACACTGAGGTATGATCCCAATTTTGCAAGTTTCTTTATGTTTTGTAATGAGTTCCATGACCACAATTCCTGTTGGCTTTAGGTCTGGAATATCTTTGAAGTTGTTCAGAGGCACCACAGCACGTGACAAAGAAACATAATTGCATCTTCATTGCTAATACAAGTGAGTGGATCCTTTCTCAAATTTGTAAAATGCAGTCCGTTCCTGTAAAGAAGGAACAGAAAAAGACAAGGACATAAAAGGCTGTTTCTTATAAAAAGGGCACGGCTCACTGTCAGCAATTTTGGATGTCTGATTCTCCTTTGGCTTAGTTTAAACAGGCTGCAATTATTAGGCACTTCCTTTGAATAATGGAAAAGATTGCTACAAATATTATCACAACTGTTAGTAATGCTGTATAAAAATAATTTCTTTTTTAAGGATCTTATTTATTTTATATGCACAGTCATTTAGAAAATTATTTCAACTTCTGCATGAACTAGAGTAGAAAATTCATCAAAGTTGTCTCATGTGGGCTATCCAGGGAAGGTAACTGAAATCCATGAATAGCCAGCATGAAAAAATAAGCAAATTATTTATCAGTTTTATTTGTTTAATGAACAATTAGTTGCTGTCATGGATTACATAAACAGCAGTCTGAGTCTTGTGTGGTTTATTTGTGTGCCTGGATCAAGGCAAATTTCCTGCTCTTGACTTCTGGATTGTTCAAAGTTTTCCTTGGTGCAATCTGTTGTAGCTCCTGCTCTTTTAGCCTCAAATCACTTATTTTATTTCTGAGTATATTCTGCATGTCACTGGAGTCAGATCCTCAGCACAGCACCTGCTTCCCACACTATGAGTGAGCCTGATCAGTCCCATGCTGCTGTCTGCAATTCAGCTGGTGGTGTTGACTACCCTCATTCTTAGTTTTCAGTACATAAAAGCCATTCATCACGATGAAGATGTAGTTAGTGTATTAGGAAATCTTCATGGTCACTGTCCGAATTCCACTCAGTGCTGGTTTTCCACATTTCTTTTTCCATAGGAAACTACCTATGACATTTCTTCATACGTTCAAAACAAAATAAATTTCCTTCTCCTTACCTAAAATCCAAAAATAGTGTCACTAGAATTCACTTTAATTCTTGCACTCAAAGAAACTTCAATACTTTCAATTAAACATTATTACATGACCATGTAAGTTATCTGAAATCACAGAAAATAAACAGCAACATTTACTCTAAATAATACTTTCATTCACAAATGAAATGACTTTTGCACATTTATAACATGGGGAAATTGAGCACATATGAAGGTGTGCTATATACATTAGTATAAAGTATCTTAGATTCCAAAATGTTATGGCATGAAATTTTTCTTTGTCTTATTTCTGTTGGGTTATTATAAGTTATTGTGAAGGGAGAATTATTTTCAGCAAAATATCTAGCTATTTTGACAGCAGCAGTGTAAACATTGCTGCACAAATGTTAAGGAAGCTATCTGCCCTATAAGGAAAACTCTGTATTTGTATTTGTTCCTTTTCGTGTCAGTGTTAATGCACTTGTTCACTCTTCCTTGCTCCATCAAATAGATGACTCAAGTGTGAATGTATCAGAATACTGCAAAATCACAAAAATCATAGAAAGGGCTGCCCACCAAAGCCACTATATCACTCTCCTTCTGAGCTGGACAGGAGAGAGAAAATATAAGTAAAAGCTCATAATTCAAGATAAGGACAAGGATGTCATTCACCAAATACTGTCATGGGCAAAACAGACTCTAATTGGGGAAATTAGCTTAAATTATTACCAATCAAATCAGAGTAGGATAATGAGAGATAAAACCAAGTCTAAAAATCACCTTCCCTCCTCCCTTCCCTTCTTCCTGGGCTTAACTTTACTCCCACTTTCTCTACCTCTTCCCCTCCACTGGTGCAGGGGGACAGAGAATGGGTGTTGTGGTCTGTTCATCACATGTTGTCTCTGCCACTCCTTCCTCCTCAGGGGGGAACTCCTCACACTCTTGCTCTGCTCCAGCCTGGGTCCCTTCCATGAGTTGCAGTCCTTCAGGAATAGACTAATCCAGAGTGGGCCCCCAAGGGGTCACAAGTCCTGCAGCAAACGTGCTACAGCATGGGCTCCTCTTTTCATGGGGCCACAGGTCCTGCCAGGACCCTGTTCCAGCGTGGGCTTCCCAAGGGGTCACAGCCTCCTTCAGGCATCTCCCTGCTCCTGTGCAGGGTCCTTCCCAGGCTGCAGGTGGAATCTGCTCCACTATGGACCTCAATGGGCTGTAGGGGTACAGCCTGCCTCAGCATGGGCTGCACCGTGGGCTGCAGGGGAATCTCTGCTCTGGCATCTGGAGTACCTCCTGCCCTCCTTCTGCACTGACCTTGGTGTCTGCAGAGCTGTTTCTTTCACATATTCTCACCCCTCTCTCCAGCTGCAATTGCCCCTGCACAGTAACTTTCCTTCCTGCTTAATTATGTTATCCTAGAGCTGCTGCCACTATCATTGATGGACTCGGCCTTGCCCAGTGGCAGGTCTGTCTTATAGCTGGCTGGCACTGGCTCCATCAGACATGGGGGAAGCTTCTCACAGCTGCCCACAGAAGCCACCCCTGTAGCCTGCCTGAAAACTTTCAGTTTCAGGCTGTGCCTCACCTCATTTTTTTTTGAGACTGGTTCAACCCTTCAAATTTATTGAGTTCTTTGGAAAGAGTGTCAAGATGTATACAGCTTGCTTTACACTTCTCACCTTCAGTCTTTCATGAACTGCTGACCTGCAAAAGCACTTAACCAGATAGCCTATCTATCTAGAGCTGTTTGCATGGAGAAATGTCTGTTCATTAACTTTACTGGAAGCTCACATAGTTTTGCGATTTGTGTGCTTCAACTTCCTTATTATTTGTACCTGAGATAGGTGTTTAAAGCAGGACCAGATCTGGTAACATAGTCTACATCTGTTGTAGTGTAAATATAGCTCAGGAATCTATTTTTGCTTCCCTGAATGAGTTATAAAGGAGTTAGGCATATCACAAAACGAACAACATACATACGTGTTAAGGTAGATGTTAACTTTCTTTATGGATGAGGGTTTGTGCACACCAGTCCTTGTTTCTTCATGTGATTACCAGACTTTTATTCTAAGGGTCAGATGCTACTAGCCTTATCTACTCCATCGATATCCTATTCACCATGACCAAGGATGTCCAGATAAAGTCCTAAATTTGGATGTAAAAGCTTTAGTTCAGTGTATGAGGGTAACCAAGAAAAGGACTAAGCACCCATGTCAGTCCTGCGCTTTTCAGAAGGAAAGAAAGACAGTATAAACCAACAAAAAACTGCTCTGATCTATGGACTTAATCCTGCAGAAATTTTTCAGGAAACTAAAAGGAGCTTACCTTTGAGAGAACTGCACTGGTCACATTCCAGTCTCCAGCACACGTAAATAGACATGACCTCACTGTCAGGAGAACACAGACAACATGGCTGTAATGTTTAATACTCTTGAATAAGATATTTCAAAAGGGCCAAAGTGTAGTAGAAACAATTAAAGGCTGTTTACTGCTTGACTAGTGAAATCTTGGCATGTTGTGAGGGGAGAGGAGGAAGTGTCCATCTCTACCATCAATGGCTGACAGCTTCTGTTCTGGATGTAAAGAATAATTCTTTAAAATTTCTTTTCCAAATCTGAAAATTGTCCGAGCAAAATGTTTTCAAAGTTTTATTTGGATATTTTTAAAATGCATGATCCAAAAGAAATAGTTATTTTAAAATCACATTCTCTGTTCAGGAGAGATAATAATATTATCATAATAATATTTATCTGTTATAATAATAATATTTATCTGTTCCATAGATGCACCTATGAATTTGATACTTCTGAAGGCTTGTATTTCTGCTGGGAGTGAATCTGTTGGCTTCAGATTGACATGTGAGGGTGAAGTGTTTGGTTCCCACAAGTGCACCATGGGAGAGGAGTCTTTACTTCTTTTGCTTGAAAGACAGCCGGAACGTATGAGTTTGTTATCCATTGCATGGGATGCAATGCCTCTTATTTCTGTCTAGGCTTTAAGAACTCCTAGTTCAGTCACTATGAGTGCCCTAATGCAGTAAAGGATGAGGTGTGTTTGCTTTATATACTATGTATTAATTTGGGCTATCTTTTTGGCAGCTGTACTGATGCAAATATAATGTAAATGGGTCATCTCTCTTGTCAGCCAGTCCTACTCAGCACTACTTATTCCTTTGTAAGACTGAAAAAGAAAAATAAAAAAAATATTTAAAACAAGAATCACACTATTTTGCTTAAATTCTCAGGCCAGGCAAATGCTGAAAATACATTTAAAATTCTAAAAAATAATTTATTTTGGGTGTTCTCTTGCCTCAGTTTTCTTCCTTTGCCTCTGAAATATTTGAGTGGTTCAGTGATTCCTCTAATTCTTGCCAGGAATGCTTAAACATCTATCAGATGGGTCCACTAAAACTAATGTTAAAAAATCTTGCTTATTTTTTTTCCTTAGAATCTGTGTAATTCAGAAAGATCTAGGACAAGTGTGATATCCTCTCAGTAGCTGACTACCCCTTTCTACTCTGAATTATCTACTGTATTTATTTGGGCCACTAATCTATGTGGAAGAGGCATAACCTGGAGCCCAGAGTAGAGCTCTCCCAGCAAATGTGGGAATACTAAATACAATGTTCCTTTTTCTAAAAGTCTTTCCATGCACCTCATTTCACAACATCATTTCTCTGTCTTCTGATGGAAATTCGAACTACCAATCTTAAAAGGCAGGCTTAATTATTGTTTAACTGCAAAGGAATATGAAGCAAGAACATTTTGATGGTTGTAATGTTTGACCATTTAGAGGATATATTTCTGCAAAATTAGTCAACTAATTTTATGGCAGACACCCTCTTTACACTCAGCTTCATTGCTGAGGTTTTCTGTCAGGAATAAGACAAGTTACTCTACAGCTTAAGGCGTAGTACTCAAAATAAAAGCAGAGTCAGCGTGAACCCTACAAAATGTTGCTAGATTAGATATTTGAAACCAACACCAAAATACTGCAGATTTCAAGGAAAAGAAAATTTGTGTATTTCCATAATTTATATTTCCTACCTACCTCTAGGAGTTTAGTGACAATTCTAGACAAACCTAGATTTGGAGCAAATGCTAAAATAAAATGTAACTCTTTGTTGACTAAAATTCAGGAGCCCTCAGTTTCTGTTAGTGTAAGAGTCATGACTCTAAGTAACAGATGTCAGAATTGCTCCCAGTTGGTATCTATTGGTGAAGAAATATCTCATTCTAGTTGGCCTAGATGAGAAGAGCGAAATTTAGGTAGAATATTCACAAAATCAGTCACAACATAATACAGGATAAAAGTTCTGAGAAAGAATTTAGAAATTTCTTACTGTTAGCTGGAGAGAAGGATGGTCATAACTTCTGCAAGGCTCCCTAACCTAACTAAGAAGCAAGTCTGAATACCTCCATAAATATTTTCATAATTCTATACTTCAGAAAGAAACTGCAGATGAGCTGCACTGTGTCTTCCCTGAAGAAAGACTGTGAAACCCAGGAAATTTGGGTTTGTTTTTCCTTAAAGTTTTATGTTGCTATATGCAATGAAATAAAATATTGTTATTATTGGGTTTTCTTGCTTTGATGTCTTAGTGAGACTGTCCTGTGTTACCTGTATTTACAGCAGTGATACTATTAAAGTGTGCCCCACTTTCCCGTTTTCCTGGGGCTACCTGATCTTTTTGACCTGCTTTTTTGATTTACTAACATACTAGTTTCAGGTGAAAGGTTTTCACTTTTATTTCCTACAAGATAATCACAGTTTGATGTGTTTCTTTTCCCCCACCCACCCACTTTGTGGAGAGTTCATCTTCTTTCGTGGAGCAAGTACAGAAAAACTCATTTGAAGCCACTTTGCACATTCTTTAATCAGCTTTTATTCTTTAGATTAGAAAAACACTCAATGCACATTATGCCCAATAGATGTCAGTGAAACACTGAAAATCCACCAACTTTGTTTATGTTTTTGTGTTTAAAGATCTTTTGCAGTGAAAATCATCAATTACCTATTGCACACTTTAACAGCAGGCAAATTTGCAATTCCTTTTGGATTCTGAACTGCCATTTCATAGGAATCTGACATTTTCATATGCATTATAATCTAGTCCTTGCTCTCTGTCGTGGTTTAAGCTGTAAATCAGCCACGCAGTTTGTTCATTCACTTCCCCCTTTTTCTTCCCTCTGCTCCTGGAGGGATGGGAAGGAGAATAGAAAGAATGCAACTCCCACAGGTTG
>JANRGW010046402.1:0-23065 GCA_024733675.1 Psilopsiagon aymara | reverse complement strand
AGAAGGCTGCGTGGAGACCTCATAGCAGCCTTCCAGTATCTGAAGGGGGCCTATAGGGATGCTGGGGAGGGACTCTCCATTACGGACTGCAGTGATAGGACAAGGAGTAACAGGTTCAAACTTAAAACAGGGTAAGTTTAGATTGGATATAAGGAAGAAGTTCTTTACTGTAAGGGTGGTGAAGCACTGGAATGGGTTGTCCAGGGAAGTTGCGAATGCTCCATCCCTGGTGGTGTTCAAGGCCAGATTGGACAGAGCCTTGGGTGGCATGGTTTATTGCGAGGTGTCCCTGCCCATGGTAGGGGGGTTGGAACTGGATGATCTTAAGGTCCTTTCTAACCCTAACTATTCTATGATTCCCTTCTACCAGGTAAGTGGTGCATTCACCTAACCAGGGAAGTTAGCACCACGATCTAGATAGCCTTCCAGACACATGTGCCAAACAAGCAAAGCTGAGGAAAACAAATCATGAGTGATAAGATGCTTTTATCTGGTGAACTAGTACACTGAGGATCTTTGCAATACAAAAGCAGCTGCTCTTCAAAGAGAAGTTGTTTGCTGCTGAAGTTACAGTTTTGTGTTTTATTGCTCTACTGGAGAATCTGGTTTTGGGATTTGCATATATGTGAGAAAAATTATTAACATATTACACCAGTTATTTCTATTGCAAACTGATGGAATCCGTTAATAAAACAAATATGTATCTTCAGTTGCATTTTTCAAAGCACACACACCCCACACCCCCCCCGATTTCCAGGAATATGGATATACCCAGTAACTGAGCTGACCTAGGTTACTTGAATGAATTCTATCTATGACCCTTACTGCTATTAAAATGTACCCTACTCAAATCTCAGAGTTCTTTTGGACAGTGCGCAGAACAGCAGAGCATTCAGAACCAGTAACAGAAGATTTGACATGCTTGTAAGTGTTCAAGACCCGACTGGACAGAGCCTTGGGTGGCATGGTCTATTGGGAGGTGTCCCTACCCATGGCAGGGGGGTTTGAACTAGATGATCTTAAGGTCCTTTCCAACCCTAACTATTCTATGATTCTAAGACAGAATGCGACACACAGCTTCATAACAGAAGCTTCATTGTTTGCAATGGGAAAGGTTTAAATCGCACAAAGTTCTATTAGTTACTTTACAAACCACATAATAAGCCCACAATTTTAGTTTTTCTAGTAATTACGAAGAGCAGACACCTAAGATAGCAGTTTTCTCTCAGCGGTAACTGGACTGTCTCTGGACTATATTACCCCCTATCATCCAGTTGGGAACTTCTAGTACCTTGCTTTAGACTTTTAGACGCCTACGACTCGCACAAAACATGCAACTCACAAAGAGAATTGTTCCATCAGTGGTATCCTGCTATCACTGGAACCATTGGGTGTTTCACTGTTGATGTCAGCATGGCCAACATTTAATATTTCACCAGTAGATTATGTGAAGAATAAATTAAAAACTTGCCAGGTTCAGCTCACTCATTTATCCACCAAAGCTGCAGGGTAAATGGACTATAAACTATTTATCTATTCTTTGATTAAAACTTCAGAAAGTGATGTTTTGTCTGCTCTTAAAGAAAATAACAACAGTATTTTAATAGTAAGGTGATTTAAAACAAACAAACTCTTGACATTTTTTCCCCTTCATTGGTTGAGCAGCAAGCTGTATGCTCCTTTCCAGCTTCCCTTCACCTCAGAAGTAGCCAAGTGACAGCAATGATGAGTTGCTAATCAGATAATGCAAATTTACCTCATTCCTTCAGAATGAAAAGTGTAATAAAATCCATCAAAACAAACACCTTACATTACTACCATAGTCTTATTACAATTTTTTGTAAAATTGACCTGTAGGATTAATGAAGTATACTTTCAGCTATTCTTTAGGATCATGAAAGGGCGGGTTATTTTAAATTGTAATATGGAAGAATTTGAGCCTTTGAGCCTTTTCATATTAAAATGACACAAAACTCTCTCCAGCTAATTTTAATTTTTAGACCATTTTATTAAGAAAATAACTCTCATACTAATACAGTCTTAGGCATGACAAGAATCCCCCTTATTGAAACTCTCCTGCTTTCCCTTAGGAATACCAGAATCTGAACCACGCCAATCTTTCCGTGCTCTTGCTATTGAACAATGTAGGTCTTCTACTTCAAAATGCTTGCACTTGAACTCACAGCTCATTCACTATGTTCGACATAACGCTCCACGTTTGTTGGTTTCAGGCTTTTTTATTATAGAAATCAGTAACTATTTCATTTGGCAACTGCATACACGCCAACACTCATGTGCAGAGTTATTTCCTTTTGAGAAGGAACTAGAGACTTTTGAAGACTAGAAATGTGGAAGGCACATGGAAAAGTGAGATAAAAAAAATTTGCTTATTCTTACCAGCACAGTGCTTTTGAAGACAATGTTCTTGGATTTCTAAAAGAAAAACCCACAGGAAACCATCTCATTGCTCCCATTATGATTAGCGCATATATTTTGCTAACACTTGCACGATGACAAGTAGGCTAGGTTCCAGCATTTCTGTCATTTAAAACATATATGATGAACAAGCACCCCAGTCTGAACAACTTAAAAATGAGATGGAATATATGGAGACAAGTATTCCCGACAGAGTGGAGTGAAAGCAGATAGAAGAGCAGTAAGTTGTTCAATTCAAACCAAGTAGCAACTGCAGCTCTTGTACTCTACAAGACACACTACTGCAGAGATGAACCCTGAGAATGGTCTGAAAAAGTCATGGGCTTCTCCCACTCACCTGTAATGAACATCATGGGTGAAGGCAGAAAAAAGCTGGCTGAGGGAAGTTTGAACCCTTTGTGTACATATTTCTCCAGAAACTATACATAAACAATACTGGTTTTAAGATGATGCTATCCACTATGACAACCACATTTTTGGGGTACTGAATAAAGGGAAAAAAAAGCCTAGTATTGTACCTCTGTCTATAGGCATTGTTTCTGAGCAACACTGAACAAGTTAATGGGATATATCAAGAGTATTCCAACAAAAGGTGCCCAATTACCTTTCAGGACGTTCTCATGCACTTTAGCCAGCTGATTATATATTTTCCCTTACATGCAAAGTGATTGCTCTGATGACATCATTTCCTTTTTTCATGCATTCCATTTTTCTTTTTCATTACAGCTACACAATAGAAAAACAAACAGCAGGAAAGGATGTCACTGCAGACTAAGGTGACACTTGTTTGACCCTAGGATATAAGCAAATTTGTCTTGTCACACTCACAAAGAACAGAATCTCACAGACCTATCACAGGGAACCTGACTAGAGGCAACAGTTCCACTGCAATACAACATAAGATTTTGGCCATAAAGAAATAAAAAGAAAGCCACCAGACTACAAAGTTACCTCATCACAAACATTTTTGATGATCATTTCAGTCCCTTATCAACACATTGAAGTTAAGCCTTGTTTTTGATTCACTCACCAATGCAAAGAGAATTCAAGTTACAGCATCAACGTACCGCTACTCCTATTTATACAGTCAAGTGCTGCAGTACTGTACTGAGCAAAATTGCTTTGAATCTTTAAGATAAATTTGGAGAGAAATCTTGAAATGACAAAGCTTTAAGTAATCTAAGGGGAGATTAACGATTTTCCTCTTGCTCTCTCTTACAGAGACCTCTGTATAGATTAACCCTAGAAAATCCTTTAATTCAGATGATACAGAAAATGCAGAAAAAAAAGATGACACACAGCTCTACAGCTGCCCATTGTCACCAGATCTTCTCTTGCATATGTAAAGAGCTTTCTAGAAGAATTACTCATCTTATTTCAGATTACCAAGGCTCTCAGCAGTGGATCTGATCTAAACTGCTATTCATTAAAAAATAAACCCCCTTCCAAAACAAACAACAAACCCAAAGAAAGCATCAGACATACCGCCCCAGAGTGACCAAACAAAAGAAGCACTGTATTGTCTAAAAGCAGCAGCATTTTCAAATTTTGAAGTGACAACAGTGATCAGAAACTTTCAGTAAATCCTACTTTCAACCTCTGGAGTGCAAAATAATACCTAAAAAAAAAATAAATAAAATAATTCTGAAAGTGGATCTGATGTAATCCAAAATCTTTTTTCACTTGATGTGCTGTGAAATGCAGACTTCTAAAACGCACCACAGTATGAGACCAGCAGCCAACAGAAATCGGATGGTTATATAATTTGGTGGTTAAGTAAAGATATTTTTAGTGCTTAGCTAATCCATCTAATGCATTTCTTTCCAAGAGAAGAACATGCATTATGCTGATAGCAATAACAGGGTCAAAACCATGGGGATATTGACAAGGAATTTACATTTTCTAGAAAATAAAAAAGTACCTTAATTTATTCTTAATGGCATCCATTCTTATGCAAGGCTTATCAGTGATTGGGAATAGGTGACACTTTATAAATAACTGGAGGAGCTAAAACAAAGAAGGAAAACTTGCACAAAAATGCTTCAAACAACAATCTCATAATGTAAAATGTTGATGAAACCTCCAGATAACCAAGTAAATAGAAAACCAAGCACGTAGGCAATTTCTGAATGGCACATGAAGTCTATGCTGCATGGGAACCACGAAGCAACTGATATTTTTTTCTAAAAAACAGACACCCCCCCCCCCAAAAAAAAACCCAAACCAAAACAAACAACAACCCAAAAAAACCCCAACCCCCAAACCACAAAACACCACCAAAACCAAACAACAAAAACCAACCAAAGAAAGCCAAACCAAACCTCACAGCATTTTCTTGAGAACGGTCAGTAAAGCAGCCACAAAGAGATACTACTAGATTTTTCTGATAGCTCTAAAATTCAAGATTTCCATTTTTTCTCTTTGTTCCTTTTTATAGTGCTGGTGCTGCATTAATGTTAAATGCTCAATACAGTAAGTAATAAATCCTTGATATCCTATCTAAAATATTTTACAGAAAACTATGACTATAAACACTAAGAAAATGTAGGTTTACAGTGTTTATTATTGGGGATATTACCAGAATCTTGCTATTCATTTCCCCTTATATTCTACTTCATATTAATCATAGAATAAACAAAACATATTTAAACCAAGAAGAATGGGAATAGGAGCAAAGCACAAAAAAATACTTTTCTAAACAGTAAATATTCTTGAAAAAAACAATTTGAGCTAAAATACTCCTCACTATAAACTGAAACAAACTACAGCAGTCCTACTGTTAACAGGTCTTACTTAATCTACTTTAAAGTTTCTTTTATAAATAGATACAAATGTGAAAGTTGCATACAAAATGTTTTCTCCACTGAGATGCACCTAAGCAAGTTCAATTTCCATCTCCCTTGGAACTTTTACTTGCAAAATAAGACAATTCAGTGCCAAAGAAAAGAGGAAAAGATCAGAACATTTCAAAGATATGAATTAGTTTTGCTAAGAAAAAGACCATAAATGGTTTCAGTCAGAGAGACAATATCAAATGGTTTTAAGTTTACCAATGAGTACATAAAAGCAGATAATCCTAGAGGAAACTATCACCATTGTTCTGCAATGTGAATTTCTATGCAAAACCAGAACTATTTTCTTGCATGGATTAAGCAGTACTAGGTTATACATCCACTCAAATATGCATTTTCACGTGCTGGCAAATTCATTCTCTTTTTCAGAGAAAAGTACTTTTTCAAGTATCAGATTACATACACTGAAAGTAGAGCAGAACTCCTCAAATTGTTAGGGACGTTCAACAAGCAAGCAAGGTTTCTGAAGATAGTTTAAGCTGACTTCTCACACTGGCCTGTGAAGACAGGATGATCTTTGAACTGTCAACCAAAAATGCCCATTTTAGTAATAACAGCTAGCTGATTAAATACATTGTGAAACAGCAAATAAATGGAAGGACTTTTGTCATGTATAAGGTTTTGCCAGACCAATGCTTGTATGACCCCTATTCAAATACCAGTGCACAATTCAACATCATTGAGGACTTTTTTTATGCTGGTCCATGTTCTGTATTAAGAGGATGCCAGTCTGGCTTTACCCTTGCTGGAAGCAGCAAAAACCAAGGTGTGCAACAAATCATCAGAGATTTGTGTTAGCTTACTTACCTGTACTTGTACTGCATTCTGAGCTTCTTGAAAGAGACATCAGCTTTCACACTGTCTCCTCACCACTAGGGTTCATGGCCAAAGTTCATCATGCAATAGAGTGACTATATCTGTCAGCAGTTAACTCACAACTTAACTATAATACAGACTTCAAAACCACTTTTACAGCATTTTTTATCACTATAATTGCAAGGAACAGATGAATTCAAATTAAATATCCATCACATTTCAAAGTCAGAACTTACCAGTGAACTGTTAAAAGCCACTGAGAGCATATTCTGATCAATCAAAATTTGAAGAAAAGATCAAATAAAATTTAGCACAAACCCCATGATAAACTTACTCAGAATCACAAAATGGTTTGGGTTGGAAAGGAAGGACCTTAAAATAACCTAGTTCCAACCCCCCCTGCCACGGTCAGGGACACATCCCAATAAACTATGCCACCCAAGGCTCTGTCCAACCTGGCCTTGAACACTGCCAGAGATGGAGCAGTCACAACTTCCTTGGGCAACCCATTCCAGTGCCTTTCCACCGTCACAGTAAAGAACTTCTTCCTTTTATCTAACCTGAACTTTCCCCGCTTAAGTTCGAACCCATTCCCTCTTGTCCTGTCACTACAGTCCATGAGGAAAAATCTGTCTCCAGCATCCTTGCAGGTCACCTTCATATACTGGAAGGCTGCTATGAGGTCTCCACACAGCCTTCTTCAAGCTGAACAGCCCCAGCTTTCTCAGCCTGTCTTTATATGGGAGGTGCTCAAGTCCCCTTACATCTTTGTGGCCCTTCTCTGGACTTGCTCTAACACCTCCACAACCTTCTTATGCTGAGGACACCAAGAACTGTTGCCTCACACTCGAAACTTCTGGTTATAGAATCACAGAATTGTTTACTTTGGAAAAGAAACAGAACGAAAGGGACAAATTATTATTTTTCCCAACCAAGGAAGTTTACCACTGGATATATCCACAGAACTCAGGGCTGAGAACTTATGCTGTTCACAAGTGTCGGTTAGGTGGGGAAAGGTGTGAAGAGCTAAGCAGCAGAACTTGTGATTATCAGTGTTACAGAAAAAAAGTCTGAGGGCAACTGCAACAAAGGGCTGCACAAAACTCACTGTTCACTCTTAAATATCAAATGAAGTTTAAGTGGCTGATGTGAAAAGCAGAACAACCCTAACTTCATAAGTAGAATCACAGAATGATGTAATAATTAGGGTTGGAAAGAATCTTAAGATCATCTAGTTCCACCCCCCCTGCCATGTTTTATTATTAAATAAAATGTCCTTGAATTAAAACCAGGACACCACAGGAATGAGCTCTTGAGAGAGCACATCTATGTAGCAGAACTGGGAAAGCATCTAAAAATGACAGGAATAATCAAAAGGTTGTCTCAGATGTTAAACATCTACATGGCTTGATGGGAGTCAAACTCATAAGAGAAATTTACTCTTGGACACTAGCCATGAAAAGACTGTGCCTCTGCCTCCTGAGACAATGAGAGCAGAGGACTGTACAACAAAGTACAAATAGAGCAGTAGTAAAAGAGGAAAATCATAGTGAGGTAGGTAAATAAAATCTAGTCAGTTCTTGAAAATACATACCAATGTCTATTAGATGTATAAAATAGACAAATGTATTAACTGCCAGAAAAATAAACAGAAGTCGTAATATGCATCACTGATCAATTAGTATTCAAACAAACAGCAGTACTCATTGAACTACATGAGTTTTCATAAAATTAATCTATTATTATTTTGGAAATATACAAGTAGATCGATGCAGAGGGCAATAACTAAATCATTTAAATTACTATTTTTCCTGATGTAGTTGTTCACTGAAAAACATCCTACCCTGCAGAATACCCATCGACAATGTTACTGTTAAATGACAGCAGGTTTTCTTATTGCTTTGAAGAAAGAGGCTGGGAAGGTTCTGTACTTAAGCAAAGCACCAAATAAATTACCCAAGCTCTGACTAGTACTACTAGCCCTATGTACATAGCTGTACTAAGTACAATAGAAATATACCTTTTTGATTTTGAGAATATTTTTATAGCAATTAATAGCGTAAGCCTAATGGCTTTGCACTATGGTTCATATGAAACTAACAGGTTCAAGCAACCCAGATATTGGTTTTTAAATGGAGATTCATTTCCATCACAGAAAACCCCTTGAAAGTCAGCAGAGACAGATGCTGTTTGCAGCTTAGCTTTCGAACAATTGTAATGCAGATCAAAACTGAGATGCTTCGTAAAAACTAAGGCAAGAATCTGCATAACAGCTCATCTTGTTTGTCTGCAAACCAAAATATTAGTCTTTTGCTAGTGCATCTCACTATCATCAGAAAAAAAACATTAGTGTTTTCACATATATTTGCTGCGTTGCCGCTGTAAAGACTTTCAGCTCCTAAATTAAGTATTATGGGAGCTGGGCAAAAAAAACTTGTCCATCTCATTAAAGAAACATTTCAAAAAGGTCTGTATATTAAAAAAAGGCTTTCTTAGATGGCTCTTTTAAAACCAGCGGTGCAGTGTTGGTTCATTTACATTTTGAAAACAGTATTTTAATCTTGTATTAGCAATCTCCTGAATTCACATATTGGAAAAGTAACTCTTGGGTAACAATTGTGTGTCCAGTACAAACACAAAGTAAGACTCCAGAACTGCCTGGTTTTGTTTTATTATTTCCTTAATATATCCCTATTCAGACTTCTAGCTGTGGATATAGGTAATTTGATCAGAAAGTAAAATACTTGAGGTTTTCTAAAATTTCCAGCTGAGGGATAGTACAGGAGTAACTCTGCGTATTTTCAGCCATGTAATCTTACTGCATTAAATAGTAAGAAATAAAATCTGTGTAATGATGTTTGTGCGATTCGGATATTCCAAGCAGATGTATTACTCATTCCCCAGCAAACAACAGAGAAGCAGTCCAGGATTATATTCTTTTACCAACAAGTTGTTTGTCAAATCTGAATGAAAATGTGCCCCACTGAAGTTAGTGCAGTAACTCCCACAGGATTCAAAGAACATATGCTTTCCTCTAAAGAATTCAGAATTAACATTAAAATTACTATCTGTAGTAGCTCAAGACTTAAGCTCCCCACAGCATTTTATCTGTTATTTTCAAATAGACTATAGTCTATTATCACAGTAAAATGATTAAAACTGATTTTGTTTTGAACCTAAGGCAGCTCTTTGTACTAAAGCAAACAGTCTTATAAATACCTTTGGTATTTGTTGGATCCTATTCCTAAACACAATATTCATATTTCAGCTATAATAAGCACAGCATCTCAAAGACATGTGAGGCATTAGTCTTGCAAGTGCCCAGTACAATTTCTTGAGTAAATTGAGATTGGTAGAGTCAGATAAATTCATAAAGGAAAGCTGTGCGTGGTGCACATTCAGTGCCATTTGGAATGATTGGCAGCTGCCATCTAGCGTGGACACAAACTTTACTACCATATCCATATAATCCCATCTCTTCCTAGAAATCACAGTTTGTTCAGGTTAAGCTAAGAGCACTGGTCACACAAGGCAATGAAAACAAGGAAGGAACTGGCTACTAAACCATTTAGTACTCTTTCCTGACAGTTAGACACACTTTACATAAATCTACCACATGCAGCACAGCATAAGGAAGCTCTCCGTGAATTAAGGTTATGAGAATATATGATCACTGCTTTCTTATTTAACCACTGTACAGTGAACAGCAGTGCCCAGGGTGGACAGCTGAGCTGCAGTGCTCAGAAGCAGGTGCAGCCCAGTGACGTGAAGCCAATGCTAACTGCTCAAGCCCAGACTAGAGCAGTGCCAGGCCAGGGCTCAGGATTAGGAAGTTCTTTACTGTGAGGGAGGTGAGGCACTGGAACAGACTGCTGGAGGACGTTGTGACTGCCCCATCCCTGGCACTGTTCAGGGTCAGGTTGGATGGGCCTTTGAGCAACCTGGTCTAGTGGGAGGTGTCCCTGCCTATGGCAGAGGGCTGATTGATAATCTTAAGGTCCTTTCCAACCCAAACCATTTTATGATTCTATGATCCTCAGCGCCAAATATAACACAAGCCAGATATTGGCTCCAGGAGGCTGCTATGACAGCAAGGAAGAACAGGGACACAAAAGAATTCCAGGCTATGGCAGCAGACTCATTCCCAAGCAAAATAAAAATTGTGATATGGGGTCTCTGCCATCAAGTCAATCCTCCTCCTTCTCAGGCCACTCAAGGCTCAGAACAAAGCAGGCTGCTCATGACATGGGATCACAACCAGAGTTGTAGCAGTTTCTATTAAAAAGTAAAGGCCATAGTGTCTGTGGACATGGACGTAAACATGCTAAAAATAAAATTGCACTGTCTAGAAAAGCTACTCTGAAAAAGAAATTGCTGCAGAAAAGACACCAGCCTTTTAATCCCCCTTCAGTGCTCCCCTTACAAGGTCTTCCCAACTAGAGGCTTGCTAGGCACTGCTATCTGAGCACAGACAGCTGACTAACAAGGAGGAACTGCTCTGTGTTAGCTGCAAGATATTAATTTTACTGTGATCTTGATCTCTGGTCCTTCCACAGTCTTCTGCCAGTTTCTGTTTGTTAAGCACTGCCACTTTCCCAGGCTCCAAGGTCTCTAAACAGGGTCATTTGTTTGTGTGGTGCCTGACACAAAGGCACCCTTATCTTCCACCAAACCTCAGGCACTCATGTAATGAAAACCCATTACAATACTGCTTTTAAGGTGGTCAACAGTTCTCGTGGCATATTATGACAGCACACTTTTCTTAAAACTCACTCAGAACTTTAATTAAAAGTATTTAGCTTCTGTAGAAAAGAGAATAAACAAGACTGCACAATTCTTTAACTTCCTTGTTTTATGACCTGAAAGACCAATGGAGTATAACGAAAATACCTCCAAGGAAACATTTTTTCTTTTGATTTCTTTCTCCCTTTCCCTCCACACACTATCTTCTGGTTCATATTTCTTACTGTACTTTTATCTTGTCCCTCTCTGTCTCTGCAAAGTTTTTTTTCCTCAGAGAGTCAACACTTAAAGGAGAGTTTCACGTTGAGCATTAATGAGATAAAACCTGAAGGGAGAGAAAAAAAGAAAAAGGCCTGGCTCTGAGAGCTCAATTCTGAACCCTAACATGGACCTTTTTTGAAAGAATCTGGTACATGAAGGGTTGTATGTAAACAAATACCTTTCTGTCTGCTTCCAGCGCTACATGTTTACTTTACAAGACCGATACATTTAAGAACACTGACACTGAGTATTAGAAGGTAAGTATATGTTCAGACTCTGAGAATTAATTCCAAAACCCATTAAAGTTTATACCATTATAAGTACTGATTAGGGCAAAGTTAATATAATACACTCAATAGCTACTCTGATGAGAAAGTAAGTGATTTTCACATGAGGAAAGAAGTGGTCTAATATAATTCCAGTTCATACTGAACAGCAGAGGGACATCTCCTTCGAATAAAACACATGACAGCAATGAAAAGGAAGTTCAGAATCCCTGCACTGAGAATCAGCTGATATACTCAAACCGAGTTTCTGTTTGACTTTTGGCGAGTGAAGATTTAGGGCTTTTTAACATCTTTCAAAGGGCTCTTCCAAATGTACATCTTCCAGAACTTGAGCCACTTTACAGGTGCTTGAAGAAACATAGGGAAGAAGTTATTAAAAAATTCCGTAAGGCAGCTTTTCCTTTTAGACACCAAGACCCTAAAATGGTTTATAGAGTAAATTGCTTTTGGCAAAAATGGGTTAAAGATGAATTTGAACTGATTACTTCCTACAAAAATGATTTTAAAAAAAGAAGAAAAAGGGGAAAAAAAAGCTTTTTAATATTTTAAAAGGGTCAAATGTCAAACATATGTCTGAAATTCATCATTCTGGGATTTTTATATTTGTGCCTTAATATTTTGTATTACATGTAACTAGTAGAACTATCATGAACAATCAAGACTGTTAAGCTTCAGTATAATTTTTATTCATTACAAATTTATAGTCTGGTTTGGATATAGATCTGTGTCGCAGAGGCTGGTAGTTATTTCCCTGATACAGCAGCTTTCCATACATCACTCAATTTTGTAATCTGGTATCTTTTGAAAAATGCTGCTATTATATCTAAAACATCTCACTAAAAATGCCTCAAAACGCTACAGAGTCAGAACAGCAATGTAAATTCAGGGTCAGAGAAGAACCATTTACCTCAGATTTTCCTTTGTTCACCTAACTGCCATTTTAGATAGAGGAAGACTACACAGCTTATTAACAAGGACTTTAAGACATAAAAAGACACCGGGAATACAAGGCAAAACAATGGTTGGTCTTGTTGACGACTGTGCGGACATCTGCCACAGGTCAAACTACCAGCCAAACCTGTCATGACTAGCAGGGATCTATGAAGAGGAGTATGGTCTGGCTTAATTTGGCTGAGCAAAGATTTTGGGAATAAACCATACAGAAAGGACAGCATATAACCCAAAGCTGCATTGAAAAGGAAGGTATTTGGCTGAGAGACAGGGTTTCTAGCTCTTCAGAATGGAAAACTGGACATTCATTGTTTTTTGGGGTGAGAAAAAGTCTACGCAGAGTTCTCCCACTAACAGAATGAAAATCTAGAGTGAGCACACATTGCTGGTGACATCTGCCAGGTCTGAAAACACAGAGGGTTTTACAGGCCAGTGTGCCCAGGTGAGGTTATGCCAGATGGGCAGGACCATCTCTGTATTACACATTAAAGATTACAAAAAGCACTCCTCCTGGGCTTTTCTGTGTAGTAGCAACTGTTAGGAAACACACAAGACCACTGCCCTCACACTCATCTAAGACATTGCAGGAGTGCTACTGTTGGAAAAATATATTGTTGCATCATGGTTTAAGCCCAGCCAGAACAAATTACCACACAGCCGCTCACTTGCTCCTGTCCCCCCACAGTGAGATGGGAAGAAGAACTGGAAAAAGATAAAACCCATGGGTTAAGCACAGTTTAAAAATTGAAATAAAGTAAAACTTAACACTAATACTATTAGGCGTAATGAAAAGGGAGATAACAAAGAGAAAAATAAATAAAACTAAAGAAAAAAACCCCAAGTGATGGACAATACAATTGCTCACCACCCACTGACTAAGATGCTCAGCTCAGCCCCAAGCAGTCATCAGCCCTTACTGGCCAACTCCCCCCAGTTCCCCAGTTCATACTGAGCATGACATCATATGGTATGGAATATTGCTTTGCCCAGTTTGGGTTAGCTGTCCCAGCTGTGTCCCCTCCCAGCCTCTTGTGCTCCTCCAGCCTTCTCACTGGCAGGGAATGAGAAGTTGAAAAGACCTTGATCAGGGTCAGCACTACTTAGCAACCACTAAAACATTGCTGTGCTATCAATATTATTCTCATACTATATCCAAAACACAGCACTGTACCAGATACTAGGAGGGAAATTAACTCTATCCAAGCCAAACCTAGGACATATTAATATGTTAGTTTGGCAAAAAAGCATTCACAAAACAGTACTGGTCCTCAAGTTTCAGTGGGACAGAAGCAAGTTCTTTCATCCTGAAACTGTATCAATCCAGTCAGATTAGAATTTAGCAGCTGTTGGATGTGGAAGTTTCCTCCTCAATGCCCTTTTAGAACCTATTCCAGATGATCGGGCTCTCAGCCTGTGCTACTGACTTCCAGTTGGACAGCCCCTTAGCTCACATAATGCCATGGACTTGCTCCCACCGTTGATACTAAAGGCAATTCTGAACACTCAAGGGGTGGAAAGTGTTGTGTCACTCTTACTGGGCAATGCTCAGAAGTGAAGTTAATACAATCTTTATGCCTGATTTTGCCTGACTGGGTTTAATGAAAAGTACTGTCAGTACTGTAGTGCAAAGGCGACTAACGAGTGGAAACCTGAATCTGCAATCTTGCTATTCATACAGGCCATGGGACTGTTTCAGAGAAATTCTGAGCTGAAAAACCTCAGGAATAGCCTATGGTTACAGGTGCACTACAACTGATGCCTTCTGTTGCTGCACTTTCAGAAACATCTTTTCAAGACATAAACCTTGCTTTCATGGACTGTTCCAAAAGAAGCAATTTGAACTCTGCCCTTCACCAAAAATTGAAGGGAAGGAACAGCAAACATTTCAGAGACTTACAGCTTCTTAAAGGGGAAGCACAGACATCATTGTGCACTGTAACCTCACTTACAAGGTCTCAGGCTATGGCTTTTTAGTAGTGTTAGATGGACTCACGTTGGTAACTTTCCCCCTCCACACATCCCACAACTTCAATTTTTTCACAACTAGTGCTTACTATGCACTGACAGGACATGAATGGAATCCAGTAATTCCCTAAAGTTAGCTATTACTGATGTGCTTTGCTAATACGGTAGCTGTCATGTAATGCCTTACATATATTTATAGAAGTAATTGCCTATATGTTACCCTCTAGTTACTTAGGTGACCAGTGCTCAGAAGGCTTTCCTAATGGCACGCTAAATTCTTCATGTTTGTGTCTTGACTACTTTTCACTAAGAGCCATCCATGTATGCAAGTTTTTCCACTTACACAGTTTTCGGCCTATTCTGCATTCTTTATGACTGTAAGAAAAAGGATAGTCACACCAGAGACCACATTAGATCAGGAATCAGTTGTCTAGCTCTAAGTGTAATGAGATACATCCCCCTTCTAAAACAGCATGAAGATTTTCTTTCATGTACATTTCCTGGCTCTTTTTGTGGTCCACAGCATATTTCAGGAAAAGCCTGCCTGAGGAAACAAACTAAAAACAGCAACAGAGAAACTCCTACAGAAAATTACTGGAAGGCATTAAAAAATAAAAAGCTTCTTAAAGAGCTCTCAGACTTAATAGCAAAACCTATTAAATTTGTCTATACTGCTTTAATTTGTAACAATTCCTTTGCAGACAACTTTGCTTGGTCGTTGGGTTGGAGTTCAAAGTGAAAGTGACATTTTTTTCCCCACTATTAATATTCATTAACACTTCTCCCATCTCAAACACTTGACAGTATTGAGGAGGGGGGAGGGAAGGGTAAAGATGACTGCTATGGTTTAAAGTGGTGTTCATAAGATTCAGATGAGTTCAGACTGCAGGAGGCATGCTTCAAAAAGAGAGCTCTCATACAGAACTTTGAACAGATACTGTCGTGGCAACCAAATCAACAGCCTCTAACCACAACAGCCTCAACCATTATTCTTACACTGTTCCTTCCACAGTCTCTCAGATAAACAGATGCTCGATGTCAAATGTGAAACTTCAGCGAGTCTCAGATGTTACCCAGAAAGTCAACACAGTAAGTGTAACTGGAGCATGTTTATGGGAAAATATTAATCTCCACCTCACATCCCCTAAATCATTCATTTGCCCACTAGTTTTATTTCCAAACAGGTTTAAAGGCATAATGCAGCAGCTCTCAAGTGAAAGAAGGAATGTATGAGAATGGAAATTTACTTTCACAGTATATTATGGAACACATACAAATATCTTTGCTCAAATGAATGGAAACTTTACATTTCATATGTGTAATGCCACTAAAGTCAACAGAGTTACGCATGTAAAACTGAAAAGTGAGCAAGTACTCATCCACTAAAGACATTTACAGCCTTGTACTTTTGAATCTTTTGTCAACAATAAGGGCTCACATACTGTAACAAAATCTTGTTTCTGAAAATTCAGTGATGAACAAATACACTTTGCAATAACATACCTTGAAGTTGCAATTTCCACTTTGGTTCTTGCCATGGCAGCTGCTCGCTGTGCACCCTCTATTGCTCTATCCACCTTTTCTCTAGTTTTTGTGTTTCGTATTGGTATAAGTTGTTTTCTTATTCCACGGACTAAAACATTATTTTTGTATTTTCCCTCTTCTTTGGTGCCATCTGGAAACATGGTACATCCATATCCATGCCTCCTGTTATTTAGCCATTCTCCTTCATATTTCATACCATTTGAACGCTCACTAATACCAAAACCACTGCGCTTGTCATTCTTCCATTCACCCATATAGGTTTCTGTAGTGGTGGCATCAACATGGTCTTCCATGGGGGAATAATCACAGTCACCGTCTCCAAAACTAATTGTAGAATTGGCATCACTAGAACTAATTCTGCTCATAGCAGCATCACTCCTAACAGAGCTCCGTTTGCTAGATATCGATGACCTGGATTCAGATTTTCTAAGTTTTATACTACCAAGAAGTGATCCTCTTCTGAATAAGCCTCCTTTTTTCTTAAGGCCCATTGCCTCTGCATCACTGTGGAAATTGAGCACAAAACCTCCTCTTGTTCCAGCTGGACTGTCTGAAGTGGCATCATGCAGAACAGTGCCGTTGCTCTGCTCACTTCGAAGTGAAGCAAGAGATGTTCGGAGGGGTGAACGGATCACAGTTGCCATGCCATAGGGTACACTCTGACGTACACCATAGCCATGTCGCATCCCTCCTGTCCATTGCCCCTGGTATGTACCTTTTAAAGTAATAAGGAGAAATTAAATTTAGGAAGCTGTAGGAGACCTAGCACGCTACATCCAGTACACTACAGGCAACGCTATGTTGTCAGCTCTGGTTTTGGTAAGAAGAAATGCAGAAAAATCACAGCACATGACACAGTAGATAAGCTACTTCTGTTACTTGGTTTTCTTACAAGTTATTTTTCTGCCTAGCAAATCCACGTTTTCCCAGCTGATATAATTTATTTTGGCAACTAAGATACAGTAGCTATCATCACAAGCATTTTTTGAATAGATCTGTCCAGAGGAAAAAAAAAATCAAGACAACTTTCCAAAGCAGGACTCCCTCAGTATTTTTTAAGGTTGTGAAATGAGGGGCTGGTCAGCAGATGCAGAACCATACCACATATGGTCAGCTGTAGAGGAAGACAAGGATGGGGGGGAGGGAGGGAGCAGGACACTCATGGCGCTTGCCTCCCGCTACTCACAGAAAGAGCAAGGAGTAGTAGTGAAAGTCCTGTTATTCTGGGTTTAAGGTGACTACAGACTCTTCATGTCATAACATATTTGACAATGCACCAGATTGTCTTGTCTTGAGATGGGGCTCTGGATCCACTGCTATAAATCTCTATTGAAAAATTAAATAGTTTAAAGGTTTTGCATGTACTGGTAGAGCAAAACCTTGGTACATCTTACTCTTTACAGACTCCTGATATAAACACTTCTTGGCATCCCCGGTATCATAAGAATGGCACTGTATTCTGCACGATGTTGTGACAAAAAGATCAGAAACACGAATCTTTAAGCACTTTCTTTCTCCCCCTTTCGTTTTGCAGTATGTAAGAGAGTATTGCACAGCATTCTGTCATAAACACATTTCACTGCTGAGATCAAAACTATTTTTTAAATGACCAATACAAGGAGCAACATGGTATTTGATATGAGAAGTCGTGATATTGACGCAAAGCTGCATTTGTGCCAAAATCCAGCATTATCGGATTACTACTGGAGGCTTGTATTCATAGAATCAGAGTGGTTTGGGTTGGAAGAGATCTTAAAGATTATCTATCTCAAGCCCCCTGCCATGGGCAGGGACACCTTCAACTACATCAGGTTCCTCAAAGCCTCATCCAACCTGGCCTTGAACACTCTTGAAAGGCATTTTCATTTTGACAGGATACAAACTCTAGTACCTCATCTTCGAAAGTCATTTGCACCAAAAAATTCCAAAAAGGTTACAAAGAACAGGGCCAGGAACCCCACAAATACAAGGTAATGTGCTTTCTAAGGTCATTTCACTCTAATTCCCCTAAAACTACTTTAGGCTTCTCAATATGAATTATCTCTCACACCTAGTGCCGCTGCCTTTTTTTTTTTATTTAAAAAAGTTAAAGATATTTTGAGTCTGGATATTCTTATAGAAGGATGAATAAGCATCTTTAAAATACCTTTCTTTGATTTTGATCTGCTTTAATTAGAGCACCTATTAAAAACTATTCTTCAAAGAACTAAATATCAAACATCAAATTCAATGCTTGACTTCATTTTTGTGAAAATATTTGTGAAATACCTGCAGTTTCAGATGTAGGTCAAAGCTTCATTTGCTTTGAGATTTGACCTGCTTTGCCTAAGCATACTGTTTTGGTTGTATACATGCCAATTATCTATTAATTACTGCTTTACTATATTACCTCTTCTGATAAGTTACATTTCAATGTTAACACGCAATTATATTTGCCAAGTCCGCTTTCTTTATTACATCAAGCTAGATAGGTTCCACAACATAACTATTTTGTGTTGGTAGAAAATTCTACAAAGTGAAAGCAGGTTTTTTTATAACAGATGGCTGCTGACACAAACAAACAACTTAGTTTCTTTCTCATTCTCCGTCTCCTGGATACATACTGCTGCGCTGGTTGTAAGGGTGCTGAATCTAGAAACATGATTATTTAAAAAACTCATCAGCATATGGAAAAGAACAAATAGAAACACGAGCACAATGCACTGGTATGACGTATTCTGTAAATACCGCAAAAGTACAGCCACACTGCATTTTTTTTCTTTATTAAACAGACATTTCCCAGAAATGTATTAATATTTTACTAGTATAAATGATTACATTTTGTCCATAATTATATCCGAGATCCCCCTGGTATTGCAATGATACGCTGGAGCTAAGAATCTGACTACATATACATACAGCTACATACAGCAACCTGTCCAACATTCTGCACCAGTTAATTTAATTTAGAAATAATGAATCTAATTCTAATTTTGATTATATCCCAATATCACATTAGAGTAGCAACTTGTAATTATGGCTTTTTATGTTGCTGAGTGTCAGCCTAAAAGCAGAATCCACTTGTTTCAGTATGGAATTTTATGAGAGTACAAAAGGGCAGCCATTTTTTATTACTAATACTGAGGTTTAATTACTAAAAATGGAAAACTCAAACCCAATTAATTTATTTAAGACTCGTATTTTTCACTTCTCTGTAGAAAGAAGTGGAAGTGGTAACTGTTGCCCACAAAGGCGCTAAACCAAAGAAAATTGATGTGCTGCTATTTACTTGTCTGATTTTCCTTTCTACAACGGAAATAAAAATCAATGTCAGCTTCTTTTAAAGAGAAAACAGTCAATGAGGAAATGGAAAGTTCATACTGAATTGGTCTTTAGAAAGTACACAAGACAGTTAGAATTTTGTGCAGGCTTGCAGGTAAGAACTATCTCTTCTTTCATTACAAATCCATTAAGGGAAAGGCGCCTGATACTAGTGTGCTAGAAAGCGGAGCCATTTTCCTTGATTTTTCAACCTACATTTTAAATGAAAAGTCTGGAGAGCAGTGTCCAGAATGCAGATACAAGAGACACAGCAATTTGACTGATGATATCAGACTCAACTGTAATACCTTCTTCAACAACAGAAATTTTAGGAAACTTTACATGGGCAAGTTAAGGTTTGTTAATACAACAATGTAATTAAATACTACAGCAAATGACATAATACATAATAAAAAAAGCTTTTCTCTTATGTGAAGATACAATATACGTAATATTTACCTATCTATATAGATATTATATCTATATAAATACAAATATCAACACGCACGCTGTATCCTGCTTTCCCTCATAATGCTTCACTTACATATCACCTTATATGCTGACTGTTCAGAGTTCTTGCAAGGATCACCTGTGAAATTTGAATTAACACTATAATCACCAAGTTAATTTTAAACTGTATTTGACCATAAAACAAGAGTATTGTTATGCATTAACTTTCCAAAAGCTAAATTTGGTATCCTTTTTAACTGAGGAAATGTTCAGGTACAACTTCTACTGACCACCCAACTGGTGTTCAATTGGTTCCCTTGAAAAGTTGTTCATATATTGAACTTGGAAACTATAAGAAAGAATGTTTTCCCTTTTGCTTCTATGGGTAAATTCTTGTAAGGTATAATTTCGTAACTTCTTTCTTGGAGTTACGTTGTGGCATCCTTCCCAAAAATCCCTCAGTATAAATTACAGCTGTAAATGTCATTGTCCAATTGTGGCTAAAATTTAAAACTACACTGTGAAAAAACTGAGAGGCTGAGGACTACTGAACTACTCCACTTGCTCCTATAGTTTACTTACATCTTTCGTGGTTTAACAAATTTGTTGTTAGACCAGTATTTTTATGTGCTTTTCAGACTCAAATATTAGGTAAGCATCCACGTAGAAAATAAGACTACTTAGAAACCACATACTAATTATAAATAATATACGTAACATGCACACATATACATAAACATACTACCAATGACTGTTGCTTAGGACGAACTGGCTACTGACCTCCCTCTGCAGCATGGCAGTGCACAACCTTACAGCAAGATTCCCATTATTGCTACTGTTGGCAGGACCGTAAATTGCAAACTGATTTACACATACTGAAATTTCAAATTAGGCATTATTCACTCCATAGAATATCCTCTTGTAGGCTTGCAGATTCACACAGGTTCAACAAAATCCAGTTTAGAGGCAGCACAAAAGTCCAGACTGCCACAGGGAACAACCTGACAGGCCACCTAAAGGCCCATGCAATGAGTGGAGGATCATGGTTTATAATTCACGGTGTTTTCCTCAGAGATTTGACTGAGTGACAATTTTAAGCATTTAAACACAGCATGACATATATTACTCATGTCGTGCAAAGTGCTGTGTGCATAAACACTGAGGAACGGCTGTCAGTGATTGCATTCCTTTTCCCCCTCTCAACTACATCTCCTAATGCCACCAATACATTTTAAAACAACACAGAGGTGAGAAAAAACAACAACAGAGAAAAGCAGCAAAGAGGCCTGGATTTCAGGAATTTGAAAACAAATCGACAACTGGCATTGTCTAAACAGTTATCTCCTGGTATTCTCAGGTCACAATAAGGAGAGAGCTTTCCTGCAAGTATTTCACAGTATGTTAAAAACATGTATGTAAATCTGATTTCCTTGTAAAAACACTTCATACATTCTACTGGTGTACAAATACGGCTATTGTTAACCCGAGCATGAAAACAAAAACACATCTGCAAACATCTATGCCGTGCTACTTTGCTTCATTCATAAGTACTTTCATTAAAATCAATGGGACTTCACACCCTCTGTTCACATGAACTGCAACACGTGAAAGACTAGGGCCATGGCAACAGGGTTCAGTTCACAGGACTAAACATCTGCATGCTTCATGTGCTGATTCAGAGAAAGGATTTCTTGTGCGTTCCAAGTCTAAAACTCAAAAAAATTATCTCCAAATATCAGTATTATATTAAGACTTTAAATATTCCATAAGAGTCCTAAAGAAAAAGACAAAAGGAACTTCAGATTGAGCAAATCACTCCTGGAAGATTTACTAGAATGGCAATTTACTTTTCTGTAAAGAAAAAAAAAAACAACAACAAAGATTCAGCTATTCTTCAGCTTGTAATTTATACACAAACCAAATACAATAAACCCTGAAAAGTCTACTGTGTGATAAAAGGGAAATTAAAATTCAGATCTTCAGATCTCTTTCATGCTTTGTTTTGGTTTTTTGTTTTTCAGTCCCTAAACATACGTCTCTGCTGTCTCTCGGCATCAGAACTTTACACACCAAGGAACAATTTTCAGACAGCTACAGAGAGGTGCAAACTGGGAGATCAAAAGGTACAAAACTGAAAGTACATTTAATTTTCTGAAGGAAATGAATCTTACCCAACTATCTACATTTTGCATTTTCAAAAGGAAAAGAGGACCCCAACTGTAAACGTGTCTTCCTCTGCTTAATAGCTGTTCTCTAATGTGATCCTGAAAGTTTGGACGCAAATCTCTTAACAAAATTCCTTGAAGGAACCATCAACGTCATCAATCAAGAGACCTGATACATGGGTTAGTCCTTGAGTTAGATCATGTGAACATTATCTCCAATTTTGGTAAATTCTATTCACTGCACATTACTGAAGTATGCTGCTCAAAGCTGCAGTGAACAGAGTATCTGAAACCAAACAAAAAAAACCCAACCAACCAACCAAAGGCAAAAACCCCCAAAAATCTCTAAACCTAAAACTGGAAGCAGTGTTTCCTGTTACAATGGCATAAACCAAGTTGAAGAACAACTCTGCAGAAGCTGCGGGTGGCTCTTCCACTGATGCCAATTACATTACAGCAGTGAAGGATAAATTACAGAAATACCAAGCTTATTTGTCCTGCAGAACATGATACAGGGGAGTTACAATAACTGTAACTGCCCGCTCAAATAAGCTCCAGCACCAAGTGTCCTTAGGGAACCCTGTCTCCTTGGCTGCTCCCAAGTGGAGAGGGAGGGCAGGCTGCCCAGTCTTCTGCACGGGCTGCTCAGCCCTCACAACACTTGCTGCGAAGGGTGTGAGAGGCAGGCCTTTGTGATTAATTTCATAATGCTTCTTGGGAATGGAGCACTGTGCTTAAAACGGTATTGCAACTTGATAAAACATGACTTCTTGCACAAGGGTGGACTCAGGTTTACAGCTGTGTACCCACTTACCTTCACCGTCCTGTTTACAGGTATTGAGTGCATAAAGCTATCCCTGCCAGGAAAGTAACAAGGCACAAGGGTTCTCTTATTAAGTCCTTGCTGTTTCAACATGAAAACGGTCAAAGCGAGAGAGGGAAAGAAGGAGGTGGGCACTTTGCTCCCCGGCTCTCAGGGAGAGGAGCACTGCCGCCCCGGGTCTAGCTATAGCGGGCGGCAAGCACAGCGGCCGCCTCAGCAGGGCGAAAGGAAAGCAGTCCTCGGGCGGTCCTAGCGCGGATTGCCACCAGAGAGCCGCGAGAAAGCGCCGAGACGGACACCACAGCCCGCCCGAGCCGGCGCGCTGCACCCGGGCAGCCCCTCACAGAGCGGAGCGGGGCGGGGCGAGCGCCGGACACCTGTGGCGCTCCCCGACTGCCGGCGGGGCCTCACGGGCGGCGAGGTGAGGTGAGGTGGGGTGAGGTGAGGTGCGGCGGGCCCGCCGCGGAACGC
>JANRGW010046400.1:0-23876 GCA_024733675.1 Psilopsiagon aymara | reverse complement strand
ACATGGAACTGTTGGAACAAGTCCAGAGGAGGGCCATGAGGATGATCATGGGACTGGAGCACCTCCCGTATGAAGGTAGGATGAGAAAGTTGGGGCTGTTCAGCCTGGAGAAGCGAAGGCTGCGTGGAGACCTCATAGCAGCCTCTCAATATCTGAAGGGGACCTACAAGGGTACTTCTTCATTAGGGACTGTAGTGAGAGGACAAGGGGTAATGGGTTTAAACTTCAACAAGGGAAGTTCAGCTTAGATGTGAGGAAGAAGTTCTTTACCGTGAGGGTGGTGAGGCACTGGAACAGGCTGCCCAAAGAAGTGGTAAATGCTCCATCCCTGGTGGTAATCAAGGCCGGGTTGGACAGAGCCTTGGGTGGCATGATTCAGGGTGAGATATCCCTTCCCATGACATGGGGGCTGGAACAAGACTGTCTTAAGGTCCTTTCCAACCCAAACTATTCTATGACTGTGATTCTATGATTCTACAATCTGGTATTTGTTAAGGAAGATCAGGCCTTAGAAGCTAACATCACAGCTATGAGAGTTAATCAACATCTTTGGTGCATGCAACAGCAGAAAAAGTAAAGAAATACCAAAATTGAACGGATTAAGTTCAAGAACTAACTAATGCCTTTGCTATAAAATTTATGGGATTTCCCTTAGGGCTAAGTGGAAAATGGCATCAAGGCAATTACGAGCTACTAGTTGAATTAGGACTCTCCATTTCCTGACAGGAAAAAGACACTTGCTGCTTATCAAGTAGAGCACTTTTCACATAAATAAATATATTTCATACCTTTGTAAACTGAAGTATGGTCGATTGTAAGATCTTAACTTGTGTCATTAATTGTATGAATTATAAATTATAAACTAACAAAAAGTGGTGTCACTAACACTTGGCTGCCACACCACCAAAGAGCTCTGGTAGTATATAGGGACACCAATGGACTTGAAATCATAACATGTTACCTACTGTGCCAAAATGACACCAATCACCAGCCTTTACTCAGGTGGATGAGCCACTTCTACTTAACCTGGAAAAGGAGCATGTACAATTTTATATATGTTCAATAAATAGCAACAGTTCAAAGTAACTGGCAGGGTTCACGTTACAATTGACTTAAGGCAGTTATTTTATAGCAATCAAATTTTGTTTCATCTAGGTTTAGAATTCCTTCAAAAAGGAATTTTTTAGTCCCATTCCTGCACAAATCCAGTTACATGTTTATTACAGAGTTACTGGGCTAACTGGTTGCTTTCTCTGAGACTTGTAGTTAATTTTATTAGTATAAAATTAAGGCTGTGCAGACACAGGCAGTATTAGAGAAACATCGTTTATTGGGAGGAACTTCTCATAATGTTTTCTTGGTAGGAAGGCGCTAGCACTCAACTGTAACATCTAACAAGTTATCTTGGTGCTATCACATTACCTTCAGTCTTACTGTTTTATGCTTAAAAAATAGTTAGGAGAGTTACAGGTAATTTTCATAGCAGGCCAAAGTGAGTTCTGTGTGCAGAAGGTACCGTAGGTTGTCAGAGCAGATGGAATTCGTTAACCTCTGATAGCTCATTTGTGTATTCATGTTGTGTTGTGTAATTGCTGATAGTGCTGAGGGCGTTCCAGAAGTTCAAAGGGCTATGGACTGGGATAAGAGCTGCTCAGAAGAGGTTAAAAGGCATTATAGAGTTTTGGGGCCGATGTTCAGCACTGAAAGAGGCAGTGACCTGCTCACAGAATGACCTGCTCACAGTGACAATCCTGTTCTCCAGGAAGACTTTACACAGTTGTGCTGTAATATTCTGTGGAACTTGGTGCTGAAAATACATTGAAACTCCAACAGCATTTGCAAACATGAAACCACATCCACATGTGTGTGTCTAAATGTTACATGGTAATAATAAAGTTATCTACTGCTTTGTATAAAATGCTTCAAATACTAAGGGATTAGCTACTGTCCCTGGTTACCTTTCAGTGCTAACCATTCCATATTTGTGAGCTGCACTTTTTTAAATACATGCTAATTCTTAGTACATATTTGTTAAATATCAAATAAATTTGTTAAATAATGAGACCAACCAACTCTTCTGTCTCTAGAAGATATGCAGATTTCCTGAGTTGCAAATTTAGTTTCTGAGGTTTCTGGGGGGAAAAATAAATCTCTTCTGAAACAAATTATAGTAAGACCTTAGGTAATTTAAAGTGAATTAAATACATTGAACACATTGCTTCCCTCTACACATTGCTGGCAGAATATTTAAATAAACAACATCCTTGGTAACGATTTAAGAGGAATGGGGAACACAGGTGCTAGAAGTTTGTACTGGGAAAGAGGTTCAGGCAGCAGTGCTAACTATGAGGCATGGGAATAGTGTCAACACCAAAAGAGTTGGTGGATGAACTCCACTAAGTTTTCTCTCCCAGATACTCCTACCGATACAGAATCATAGAATCAGCTAGGTTGAAAAAGACCTTTGAGATCATGAAGTCCAACCGTTACCCCAGCACAGCCAAATCCACCACTAAACCATGTCACTGAGGGCCTCATCTACACAGTTTTTGAACACTTCTAGAGATATTGATTCCACCATTTCCATGGACAGCCTGTTCCAATGCTCAGTCACCCTCTCAGTGAGGAAATTGTTCCTAATATCCAATCTAAACCTTCCCTGGGGCAGCTTGAGACCATTACCTCTTGTCCTATCACTTGTTACTTGGGAGAAGAGACCAAATCCCACTTCACTACAACCTCCTCTCAGGTAGTTGTAGAGAGAAATAATTCTCCCTCTGAGCCTTCTCTTCTCCAGACTAAACAACCCCAGTTCCCACAGCAGTCCTCATCACACTTGTGCTCCAGACCCTTCACCAGCTTCGTTGACCTTTTCTGGACCCACTCCAGCACCTTGATGTTTTTCTTGTAGTGAGGGGCCCAGAACCAAACACAGGATTCAAGGTGCAGCCTCACAAGTGCTGAGTACATAACGTGGAACAACAATCTTTCCATTTAGGGTATAAATGGAACAGTGGAAAAAGTGTTTCTCCTTTTGTATTTTACTAGGTACATTTGAGAAAGTCAGTGCACAGTATATTGGCTATACCAAACATATAGATCAACACCCTGTTTTGAAACGTGTGTCATGTTTTCCTCTCCCTAAAGCTGTTGGGCACAATACATAGTAGAGTCATCTACTAATGTGACTTTCATGTTGGAGCAGAGTACACTTATTAAATGGGCAGATAGCAGGAGGTGAAAAGCACACTGAAAGAGGGGATTAGAAAATGATCCTGACAGTCTAGGGGAATGCTTTTAAAAACTAGGGTGCAGCTGAGTGATCACCACAGAATGGCAAGTGACAAGTCAAACCAGTTCTGCAGAAGAATAAAAGTCTGCAAAGAAGAGTGGATGCCATGCTATTTGAGGATAGAAGAAAGGCAAATACCATAGTGGCTGTAGAAAATGGAATACAGTTGGCAAGACAAATAGTAATGCTTCACAGCGGGAAGGACAAAGGTTATAAAATAGCAGTGTTAAAGAGCATGAAAAGTAGCTATACAATTGAGCAGGATATTTAGTTTCTCTGAGGAGATTAACTTTGAGGGTATAATACAGTTTGAAATGATAATGGAAGAGATCATCATTGGAGGCCTTTGAGCACAAGTTATCTCTCAGGAATGATACAAAGAGTTGATCCTGCACTGGGAAAAAAGCTGATCTACCTGGTCTCTTAAGAACCACGAGCTCTGCTTTCAGATGAGTCCATCACTTCAGTAGTTTTGTTATTTTATGCATAGCAGATTTGGGGTTTTGAAAAAATCCTTAGAAGTTGAAACCCCATACATTTGATCAGCATCACAAGAGATCTATTTGCTTACCATTTCATTTATATGAATGATATTGCTAGAGGTGCACATCACCAACAGTTTCACTGAAGTGGTGTAAATGACACTAATCTCATGATACATTGGATTTTTATGGGAACTAGATTGTATTTAAAATACTGATAACCTACTGGTGCATTTGACATGGCTCTCGTAACATTTTTGTGAGTGTGAGCTCAGAGTATTTGACTTAAAATAAATGCCAAAGGATTATTCACATCATACACTACATCTACATAGTGCTAGTTTACACGGTTCTAGAAGCAAAGATTGATATTTGTGTTACTTCTACAACATGAAGACCTGGCAAGGGAACACTTGATGAGAAATAGCGTGTGACTGTCATTCTTAAGAATATAGTACAGAGTCACAAAGAGAAAACTCTAAATACTTTAAATGATTTAAATACTTTAAATGATGGCCTCTTCAGTATTGGGTTCTTTCCACATTAAGCTCTAACAGTATGTGAGAATTAGTGGAGAACAATGTTTGATACTCTGATGCTTCATGTATATGTTATGGAGCAAGCCCATTTTTTTTCCTTTCAAGTTTTGCAATCTCATGTATGGGCTCATTGCCCATATAAACTGTTTGCTAGCACAGAGAAGTAAATATTTTTCTTGGCTAAAATGTACCTTGCATAAACCTACTGCATTGTTATTGATGGTAGTTTTAGACTGCAGAGTTTGCATTTATATTCTAGAAGAGATGATCTTTTTGCTATTTTAAGGAAACTGAGCAGTAAAATTTATTAAAATAGAATTGTAGCTGAAACAGATAAGCTAAATAATGTAAACCACTTCAATGAGCAATGTATCCTTCCCATTGCTAATCTGGAAACAAATACCACACATTAAAATATTGAATGCACATGGTTGTTACGTGTAATTTAGCAACCAGCTATAATCACTAGACTTATCATATACTCAACTTTCAGCTGATGCTAAGGAGGGACTGATAGAAAGGACAGAAAGATGATGGACGAAGAGGTTGAAAATAGAGATGATGTGGTTAGATACAAGTAAAGAAAACCAGATTTTCCTAGTCACACATGTGAACTTGAGCCCAGGATGTCAGAAACACTTTATGTTGATTATAGCTTTGAAATTTTGCATGAGAGCTCTTTTTGACTTAAAAGAAAAATCTTCGCTCAGGTGTTGAGTCCCTTCTAATTCAGCCTTGAGGACCTTCAAGATCCCATCAGATCTCTCCTAGAAGCAAATGATAGACTAGAAGAGGCCTGTCCATTTGAAAGAAATCCTTGCTCAATGTGGCTGAAAGTATTTTTTTTGTATACTTAAGGAATGGGATCCTTTGCTAGCAGTCTACCAATGATGACATAAAACCCCTTCTTGTATCAGGAACCATTTAGAATGCTACAGTGAGCAGAAATCAACTCTTTAGCTGTTAAACAAAATGATAGGTAAACTAATATTAATATTTTGAAAAATGAAAAGCCACATGTTAACTTGATGGTGCAAAACAGGTTAGTCCTGATTGGAAAAAAAAGCCGCATTCATGGATCAGGAAGGCATTACTCTGTAGGCTCAGGACACCCAGCTATACAGTTGATTCACATGTCCATGCCTGTTATCCTGTCAGTTCACTCACCAGACTTGGTGAAGCAAAGATGTGGTTCTTATTAAGGATTAGTTGCTTTCATGTGCTTTGCACTCTTCACTCCACAAGTGGACTGATGTGCTTAGCTGAAAAAAAAAGCATTCTTTAAGCTGTTAGGGCAGACCATAACTGATCTGTTAAGTCAGAATTTGTACAGAGAGGCACAGGCTGTACATGAAGCCAAGTGATGTTTGATAAATATTAGCATAGTTTAAGGTCTGAGGAAACACCAGTTGTGCTTTGTCACACAAAGGGTTTGTCTCTTGAGACTGGATTTTTCACAGCTTTTGAGGATTTTTCATAGTGCTACCACATGCTAATGGGCAGACTGTGCTCTGATGGGGAGTGTGGATCCTGCTCATTCGCAGACAGCTCCTAAATGGAGGCTCACAGAGAGATGCTGCATGCGGCCCTCATCCCACCTGGAGCACCTTAGCATCAGAGAGCCATTGGGAAGTCTGTCAGAAACACGCCATTCACAACTGCACAACCACGCAAATCAGTCTTTACCTGAGGGTGGGTGGGGATCTGCAGGGAGAAAGACTCTCGGTAGTGTCAACTATTTTGTCATTCCCCAGTCAGAAGAGGACAGAAGCAAGGAGGTTTGTTGTACTTTATTCCCTGGCAATATTTTTGGTTTTATTCTTCTACTCTCAAGACTGCTGCTATATCCTCTACCCTTAACGCAGTAGGGAATGCCTTGGAAAATACTTGTATCTGGCATATGGAAGATACTTCACCTCTCCGTTCTCTTCCTTTCTGTCCTCACAAGCTAGGTTAAAACAGGCTTCCTTTGGCTTCTGTTAATTTAGGAGTTAAATAAACAATAAAGTAGCTTGGCCTCCACAGAAAACATTCTGCTAAAATATTCTGAGAATTGAAATATTATTAAGCTTTTGTTTCTACTGAATCCATGTTACTACAGATGAGATCTCATGAGATGAAGTGGAATTAAACCCCCTCTCATTCTGCTTTGAACAGTGATCCCATTCACACTGTTAGTTCTCACACAACCTGCCTTGAAAGAGAGGAGAACTCTTCAACTGAACTGCATATTTAAAGAACTATTTTATGGGCCAGAAAAAGCCTTCACACCTGACTGCACAGGTACCTCACAGAAACGAATGGCTGATGTTTGGGTCTTAATTGCTGTGTGAATGGAGTTTTATACACACACGTGTTTAAGGATCTTCTGTTAAAGTCCAATCTCTGGGTGAACTCATCCTCAAATCGTTAACCCAGCTGGGCTGCTCAAGGACTCTTTCTGCTGACACAAACAAGTCAGTCATCATAAGCACACAGTCCCCTTGCGTCACAGGCTTTGCTGCCCAGCTACCATGCCCACGAGTGCCTGCAAGCTCTGAGTAGAACTTCAAGAGATAAGTCACTGTTGATCACGTATACTAAGATAGAAATAGCCTCTGCTCGTGTTTCCTCATTGCAAATGCAGAAATCAGTAAGATGCTCTGTGTTTGATTACTTGCAAACTGTTATGTCACGTGTTTCTTCCCATTTACTCTGTATTTACATTTAAAGGTTAATACACTGCCTCTTTATTTAATGGACACAAATAACAATACTTGATACATGTTCATATTTCTTCGCAGTTTCCCAAGCACCTGTATAAATTGGCCAAAGATCTAAAACTATACTGGTAAAACAACTAAAACATTCCTAAGAAAGAGATACAAAGGTTAAACCAATCAACCAAAAGAACAGAACCACAGAACAGCACCACAGCAGTTTTATATGAGATGCCTGGAAGTGTTAATTTGGTGGTGAGACATTCTTCAGTGTGTAAGTCTTTAATTTACTGAAACATCCTTAACTGAAACTTTTAATTCAAATGCAAGGTCACCATAAATTTTAATCTCTGCAGTAACTTCCTTACCTGTCAAGTAATGGAATGCTAAAATCATTCAGGATGGACACACAGTTCTGACCTAGAGTTTTACTGTGCTGAGCCACAGTGTTACAAAGGCCCTTCATTTTGCTTTTATTAAAAGATTGCGAATTAAAGGCCATTTAAAAATCCAAACCTTTTCTAACACCTGTGACAGCAGCAAGTCCTGTCATCTATAATAGGCTATTAGAGGAAAACTGCAGAAGAATTTCTTCTGTGTAAAGAGGATTTAAAGCAAGAATCAGTAGAAAGAGGCAGAAGGAAAAATATTATTCAATTTATAAACACTGTGCTTGAAATCTGGGGTTTGAGCTTGATCCTTTTATTCCGAGGGGAAGTGGTGGACCTTTCAGAAACATCTTGGTCTGTGTTTCATACCAGTTGTATTGGAGGATAATGAAGTTTGTACTGGTGCTAAGCCATCTGCTGTTAACAATTAGGAATCCTGAAACACCAGGACAGTGCGAATACTGCAATATAAAATGACAAGTTAGTGGCTGTAGATAAGCCCCTGGGCTAACATCAGAAGAACACTGCTGTTTTCTCTGCTAATCTAGGCTAATGCTGTCAGCCAGGGCACTCTCTCCCTGACCACCCCAGCCCTAATTGCAGCAACACTGCAAAGCAGATGTGCAAACTATGCTGCAGAGAACAATATTCACTTAAGACTGCATAGCCTTCACTCATGAACTCAGGGCTTCTGGCAACTCATCACCAGACAGAGCCTGGGAAGGCCTAGGAGTGGGGCTGAGACAAGTCTTTTCAGTTACGAATGGCCCTAAGGGTAACCTCTGAATGGTACTGCTTGTTCAATGTTGGAACACCGAAGTGTTTCATCTAGTAGCAGTGGTCAGCTGCAACAGGCCTCTGCCTTTGTGTGAACTGCAAGCCTTTAAGCAAACCTTACAGTGCCTCTGTCCTCATCGCTTTCCTGTTTGTTACACTAAACCTAAAACTGACACTTACAGCACATCTAAAACAAGGACAGTAAAATATGGCATGTGTGCTGTGTAGTTAGAACCTTAGAACAAACCTCAGGGGCTAGATTCTTTTGTTATGTGCTTTATACATTTAGAACAAGTAACACCTAAAATAACTGCCAGCAAATGACAATGAAAAGAAAATGTGAACATAATTCTCCAGACTGCATAAGTTATACGCAGCTGAAACTTACAAAAAGGGGTAGTCCCCACATGTACCAAGGTACACACATGTATTTCCCACTTCTGCCACCGAGAATTTCCAATTATTCCCCTGCAAATCTTGTCATGTATCTCTGGCAAACAATATTTCCAATTTCAACACCCCCTGAAAACAGAGTCTGAGCTGAACTCTCACAAGATTTGAGGAAGGCATGAGAGCTAAATTCTGAGCTTGCAATGTATGTATACACCAAGTACTTTCTTGGAAAGCTCCAAAATTCAGGGTAAACTACCCAGTGACTTTAGGACTAATTGCACTGGGACTCTAATTCACCAGATGAATGGTGAGCTACTTTTCTAGTAAATATTGGCTATTTCTGCGTTCCTGCTCCTCCGTCTAAGATGTTTCTCCAGATGTGATGCAGTTGACCCTGGCACTCTACAGCTCGCATTCCCAAGCTCCCTTATTTGTGTGCTCTTTTCCAATGGGTAGTGGACACAGACTTCCTCAGTGCTGGGGTCTTTCCTCCCTCTGCCACCCAGTGTCTTTGCTCAAAAAATAATGTGAAAATTCCGCTACAAGGAAAGACAGGGCTCAATGTATTCCAAAAGCTAAAGTTTTGCTGGCTGTATTACTACAACTGCAACCCATAGAACCACACTGGGCAAGACTAAGGGATGTAGTGTGTTGCCTTTCCCCTTCTCCACCGTGAAGTCATACTCTCCGTTACCATACAGCTCCTTTAGGTTATTTATACAGAACCTTTACAATTAAACATGGTTTACCTCTTCCCTGCCCTTAGCAGATCAAATCCTTCATTGATTTTAGTGAAATGAAGTCTATGAGTTATTAATGGATCCAGATCAAATTTTTTCTTCATGTAGTCAGCAACCAGTTTAGGGACTGAATCTTTACTCTTCCAGCCTGAAAAAAACCACAGATAATAGATAATGAAACATTAAAGGCTTGGGAAATACATAAACCCATTGGCAGCTTAAAGTTTCAGGTAAACTTTCAGTAAGAGAACAGCACAATGAAATGCTGCAGCATGTCTTTACCTCTGTAACACAGAGTGCCAGCAGAAAACATGGGTTGAAGTGCAGCTGCTCTACATACAACAAGCCCAATAAGTGCTTTACTGGTGGAAGGCCTGTAAAAATTTTAATCTTTATAGAATCTAAACTTTTCCCCACATTAAATACTGTTTCAACTTGTCTGTTGATGTCTGCTGCTCACTAAACCACATATCATACAAAAGCCAGAGTGGGGACACCCATGTTGGTAACTGGAAACTGGACTGACTGATCAAAACTGATGGGGCAGGGGGATAGATATGCCTCTTTTTCTTTCAAGCAATACTAGACAAAACTGTCTCAAACAGTCACACGCCCTTCCAGAGCAACCTAATTTGTCTCTGCTATTCTGTTCAGGTGTCTATTGAATCCATAAGAGGAAGTGGCTGGGAGTCAGAAAACATGCTGGAGCCAAGTTTTCGGTGGCCTTCAGCTTTGTGTTGAGTGAGCTTGGGCTTGGCAAGCTTTATCTTCCTTTGCCCATTTCTCTTATCTTTCCCCTTTTCTTTCTCCTTATCTGTTTTTACTTTTCTATTTCTATCTCTTCTCCTCCCTCCCCCCTCTCTCATTTTCCTTTCTCCTTCTACCTGGCTTTCTCCCTCCTTTTTTTTTTTTCTTCTCATTTCCCCCTTTTATTTCCTTTAACCTCTTCCCCACTATTTTTTTTCCTATTTTTTGTCTTTTTCTCTTCCTCTGTCTCTTTATCTCTCCCTCTTCTCCCCTGCCTCTGTCTCTGTTTTTCTCTTTCTCTCACCATTAACTAATGATTCCCATAATTAATTCCTCTGTGCTTCTTTGTCAACAAAATAGCTATCAGTATTACTTCCAGTAGGACAACCTAAGCGAATTTGTACATATCCTATTTCATTCAAGATAACTCGCAAGTTTCCCAAGCCAGTTAAATCACTTCTTTTCAAGTCCTTACCTCCAAAGACAGAGCCTTTCCAGGTGCGACCAGTGAAGAGGAGCATGGGGTCAAAAGTGATCTTCTGTGCTGCAGGGGGCACTCCCACAATCACGCTGACTCCATAGCTGCAATGGCAACAGGCCAAGGCTGCAGTCTGCATTGGGAAGAGAGGGACACCCAGAGTCATGCAAGATTTGCCACTGAGGCCCAAAAGTTTGCATTCCTCCTCCTCTCAGGGCTCTGCTTGCAATTCATTTTTTGTAACCAAACCACACTAAACAGTTTCCATTGAATCTGCTCACACCATTATGTTTCCTGTCAGGGGTTAGATATGTCCTAACTTTGTCCTCCCTCCCCATTTTGTCTTAGACATTAGTGATAAGCTACTGCTGGAAAGCAGACAGTGGGCTATGTGAAATTTAGCCACCCTGGTTAGGCCAGGGGACTATGCTCAAGTTCTCTGCCCTAAGTTTTTGAGCATGTCCCTGCATCTCAGTAGCAGATAGCTGGACTTAATAGGTTTGAAGGTAGCCTGGTACTTTGCCAGCAGCTCTCAGCTCCTCAACCTTGGTGCTTAGTGGGTTAGCAAAGAGACCTACCACACTAATGCCTCATTTGATGGCATCTTTTGGTTGCATACCATGGTTTCGGTGCGGCCAATAACCTCAAAGGCGTAGTCCACACCATGGCCGGTCATTTCGATCAACACCTCATGAATAGGCTTCTTGAAATCTCTAGGGTTGATGCAGTCTGTGGCTCCGAGTTCTTTGGCCTTGGCAAACTTGCCACTATTGATATCAACAGCAATGATGCGGGAAGCTCCAGCTGCCTTGCAGCCCATGATTACAGAGAGGCCAACTCCTCCAAGGCCGAAGACAGCACAGATGGAGCCCGGTTCCACCTGTAATACCCATACAAACATGCCATACTCTAACAGTCTATGTAAAGTACAATGCATTTTCTTACCACCAACATGTTTTCAGTTAAGCTGCTCCTTGTAATTTAGAGATTACCTGCTGAGAAGGAATTTGCACATGCATACCTACTAGTGCAGCAGCCAGCTATACTGTTATAATCCTACAGGAGACTAAGATAAACTGTCCCTAAAATACATTTCTGAGATCAGATTTTCATCACACTTCTCAGCTTCAGGTTCAGAGACGTGGTTTTTTACAATGCTTTATATTCCAGTGGTGTTAAGATCTGAAGTGCCACTGGAGACAATGCCAGCTGTAAAAGTCACATTTGTGTATTGCTACGAATTCTGTGCTGCAAAGATAGGCTTCCTATATTTCAGTTACAATAAAACAAATCAGCTCCTTTGCAATGTTTTTTCTAGGGGTGATAAAGCCATGAGAGAAAAATTAACAGATGGTAATATGTATTTTTACTGGGTTTTGATTTGAAGGCTTCTCAGTACATCAGAGACACAGAAACTGAAGTAGGCAAAACCCAAGTATCTTTCTTCTTTCCTGAACTCTGCAACAGAGTCTATACCTCCTGGCTGCTCTGCTGATGCCCCACATGCAGGCCATAGAATCCTGAATAGGCCGCCATGAGTTACCAGAAACACCCACCATGATATTTACCTTGGCAGTCTGCACAGCAGCCCCATAACCAGTTGAAAATCCACAGCCAATTAAAAAAACCTTTTCCAGAGGAGCAGCAGAATCGATTTTGGCTACGGAAGTTTCATGCAGTACTGTATATTCAGTGAAGGTGCTGGTACCAACAAAATGGTGAATTGCTTTTCCTTTACAGGTGAATCTACTGGTGCCATCAGGCATTAATCCAGCAGGTGAAGAAAAGCTGTTTGAAACACGAACAGAAATACTGAGTGAAATCTATTGAGTGTGATCAGCTTTGTATAAATCAAAGTCAAGTAAGGGTTGTAGGTGACCCAGGAAAACTCACTCATTTTTGACGCACAGATTACTCTTGGGGCTTAAGCAACTGCTGCACTCCCCACAGTACGGCACAAAGAGCGGAATAACCTTATCTCCTAGAAATAATACAGTAATGACAGGATTTAATAAGGCAAACAAGAAGCATGCGCATAAAAACATGGAGCGAGTGTATTTAATCCCTATGCAAATGTGTGCTAGGAGTGCAGTGCTGGTTTTATTTCCTTCTGCTGCCCTCGGAGGATACACCATCTCTCTCTGTTGTAAAGCACATAACTAGGTCAAAGTTATGACAACTGATTTCAATACACAAAATTCCTGGTGTCTTTCAAAGAACCAAATCTGAGCTATGTCATAAAACTCTGTTAGCTACTGACATTCCTGAAGTACTCATTCAGCAATTTATTGCATCTTCTACTTGAAAGGAAAATAGTAATATACAGGTAAAGAAACTGAGATAAAAATTGGCACCCACTGGGACAGTAGATTGGAGGGCCAAGATAACATGGCTGTAAATTGTGCTTACAGAGAATGGGAAATAAAGCATTAATTTACCAGCCCTCTTGAGTCTCTTTCCTATTTTACTGTTGCATTGGAATAAAGCAGGTAAAATGTTTGTCAGAGAAGCAGTGACACACACAAGCTATGACATCTCACATTTTCTAGCACTCTAATACAATGGACAAAGCAGCACATAGCTTCCCAGTGTGATTTTTACTGCTATGCATTTTCCACAGCAACGATGTGTGGTAATCCCTCATAATCTCTAAAGAGGTAACCCCTAACAGAGATCAATTTGTGATTTGGCTGCTCTAAAATACGGCTAATCCTTGACACATTGAAAGGCAAGGGAAATCTTTGATTACTGCTAAAACATGGAAAATACCTACAGAACATGAAACGCTCCCCCTCTGCCCTGACCCTCAGTTAACTTAGAATTGTGACACAAGCTTAGTAATCATACTGCTAAAGAAACTTTGCACGTCTTGGAGTCTTTTTTAGAACTTGAAGGTGTAAACTAAGCAACATCCAAGAAACATGATTTTGTGTGTGTTCAGGCCTGCTGTTTCACCTGGAAACACATGGCTGCTGGAATTAGACAATAAGTGATTTATGAAGCCAGATGTAAGAGAAAATCAGCTACAGCTACCACTGAAATTTGCAATATACATATTTGTTTGGAGCTAAAGCAGAAATCTCAAGTAAAAGTTTTTCTTATCTCACCTACCAACCTGTTTTGGACAGGCTATGTATTGTCAGTACAAAGACACTAGGAATATGGAGGTGTTAAAAACAAACTACTCAGATATTATAACAAACTGCCCAGATAAAATCAAGCACTACTGTGCAGATTTTGTTCAGTGCATAATTTCTATTAATAATTAAGCCCTTATTAGAGTCTGTTTGGTCCCATACAGATATACAGAAATGCTGTCTCATCTTGCAGCAGTTGGAGGAACATAAGCATCTTTCACTAACTTCTCTTTCTACCCACTGTGGTTCAAAGATTGTGTAGTGAGAGGAACAGTAGTCCCCAAAGCAACCCAGCTCTCAGTGAGCAGTGCTGTCTCACCTACTATGATACTGTGCAAAGCAAAACCAAAGCCTGCAGCAGGGTGAGCACCCCAGTCATGCCCTGCTATCTTTGAAATGAAGTAATGGAACACACAGACCTGAGCTCTGGTCTACTGAAGTCAGTGGATTATTTACCTGTTAGGAGAATTGAAAGAAAGTGTTTTGACATGTTGACTAGTGCTTTGCTTTGCCTTACTCTTGAGATGAGCTATATAAACTGGAGTTAGAGAACATGTAATACCTGATTTTCTGTGTCAAAGAGCAAAGAATCTGCTCTTAATCCCATGACAAGAAAAGTGCTATGTAGGTAGAAAGCAAGCTGCAGATGTTTCTCCCAAAACCAAAGAAATTGAATAGAAAATAAATCAAGATTGGTGACACAAAAAGATGCAGATAGCACGTAGCATCCTTTAAGGTATCCTTGAAAAATAATCAAAGGTGGAACTTTTCCCTCTGCAATACAAGCACTTATGCATGTAATCATCTTTGATTTAGGAGTCTCAGGAAACACGAAACTCAGCAGAGGGTTTGTGTTCAGTGCTGTTTCACACCTGGTTTGACTGAAGTTACTCCCTGCCCAACACTCTCCACAATACCAGCTGCTTCATGCCCAAGAATTATCGGAAAAGGCATAACCAGTCCACCAGTTACCACATGGTCATCAGAGCGACAGATCCCTGTGGCCACGATCTGATTTTGAAGAAACACAAGAATATGTCAGCATTTAACTACGTCATGTCATATATGGAAGTGAAATGATATCATACATTTGGAGAAGTAATTTGCTTCCATCCAAAATCACATATACACACAATAACCACAGGGAAAACACCATTGTTTGTGTGATTCATGATTTTCATGGGTTGCATTAGTCTTTAATCTACAAAGCAAGGCTCCTTTGAGAATGTTTGCTATGCACTACTGAGCTCAGTGGGAAGTCTCATTGATCATCTGGCAGGACTCATGTTCCAGCAATGTAATTACACATGAAGAACAAAATGCAATAAAATATTTCAGTATTTATAGATAAATACATAAATAGAAAAAAGTTTGCAATATTGTAGAAATATTACCATATCAAGTAAATATAAATTAACCATTGAATAGTATTCATAAACCTAGAAATATGATATATATTTTCTATTCCTTAATTTATATGATATTACAATATATAATAGATATATATTATACAATGGCATAGCATCATATATAATTACATTTTAATTATGCTATTTACATATTTTAAATATATGTATATGTCACACATACAAAAATCGAGGCTACACATAGTATTTTATATCATATTTGCCTTTTCTTGCAGGTAGCACAGTAGCAGTATTTCTTTTGAAACATTCAGGTATGTCTTTACAGCTTTTGCTCTGACAAATGGAGTTGTCAACCCCACGAGAGGGTTCTCACTGGTATAACACTTGAAAATGCTCTAAAATAAAAACAGCTGCTGAATTCCACCAAGAAAGGTCCTGAAATGCGAGAGATGCTCAGCATCCAGTTAAGAAAGGAAGCTCCCACCCTACTGAGATATTTCCTAGCATAGGTTCAAAGTAAGAGAATTTCTTGCTCCATACGAAAGGAGAATCAGATCTTTGCCTTGTGCTTTGATTTCTTCAGGTTATCAGAAGCACAGGTATCTTAGGAAACAAAAAACCTAACCCTAAAAAGCCTTTTTTTCTTTTTAAAAAGACCCTCATGATCAAATTCAGAATTTGAAGCACGTTCCATAGGAGCTCACTAAATAGTGACTACTCAGCTATTGACTGCTTTCTTTCTGGATCCTAAAAATCTATAGAAATAATCCTGATAAGCAGCAAGACAGTATAACAGTTGGTTTAATTTTTATTTTTTAGTACCTTTACGCGAAGTTCATGAGCTTTTGGTGGGGCAACTTCCACTTCCTCAATAGAAAATGGCTTATTGGCTTCCCACATTACTGCTGCTCTGCATTTAATAACCTACAAACAGAGCAAAGAAAAAGGGAATGGCACTTGTAAGTCACCACACAGACAGAATCCTGTATTTCCGCATACTTCAAGGGAGGAGCAAGGAAACTACTGGGAAAAACTCCAAGCTTGGTGAATTCACCTCCTAATGAACTACAGTTTATTTTGCACTTGTGGTATCTCAAAGAGAGCATTTATTTTTTTGTCCCCTCTTGTTTTGCGTGGGTTTAGAATAGTGAAGACAGCTGGCAGTAACAGCAGTACCGATCCCCATACTTTCTTAAGGCACATTCCATCAGGGCACAGGCTTTCAGTCATTTTCTAGGCTCTAGGCTCCTGTCCATCGACCTCGCTTGCCTGTCTCTGGGTTAGTACCTCTCAAGTAGTGCAAGAAGCAAGATATACAGTTTTCAGCAGTGGAATTCTGCTACATCTCTCTTCTCACTTTCTAGCAAAGATGCAAATACTCATTTCAGTCCCAGCTCAGCACTGATACATCCGATCATACTGACGTGTACAATACTTACTTTTGGTCATCATTACCTTAAGCTCCAGAGTTGTTATACACATACTGAAATTTAATGACTGTTCTAACATCATCACGATTACACCTCAAAATAGATCACAATATTAACCATGGCTTTTTTTAGAAAACAAACTGATATGAATTATAAAGAAGCTTAAACCACTGTGGGATCTCAGGATAGAAACTGCTGGAGCTGATAAATAGATTGATCTGAACACTTACTACATTGCATCACATTTCAAACTGTCCAATCAGGGAATAAAAATAGCTTGCTAATGCTGGGGGAGGTTATTCTTATCCTGATGCTGTTACCTCAAGTTGCCCCAGTGCTTAAATAAATACATAAATAATGTTCTTTATTTTATGCTTTATCTTTTTTCTTATTTGAAACTATTTCATAGGAGAGTACATTGGCCTGCAATTAAGGGCTTCTCTCCTGCACCAGCTTCCTCCTGAATCTCATCTATGCTCTACCACCAGAACTGAAGGTGCCCCAGCAAAGAAACTGCGTTTAAACATGCACTACTCAGCTGCAAGAAAGAAACTTCTAATACAAACTTGTGCTTACTTTGCCTGCCGTGCTCATGTTGACCAGTGTGTCTGTCTCGAATCCTGCCACCACTGATTCCTTCTGCCAAGAATTCAGCCAGCTGCCAAGCAGTCAGGTTGCTGATACCCCAAATCCTGTCCACGCACTGGAAGCTGGTCTTGTGAAGTGCTCCTGCAAGTGCACTGCTCTGACCTTTTAGCCAAGCCTCCCAGCTCAGAGTACCACCCCTTAGTCAAAGTGCCAGATGAAAATAAACCACCCACCTGCTGAAAGCTCACTCTTCCTAGTGCTTTTGTCTCCCTTACTCCTTTGTCACACTCTTCTCCACTGTTTTTGCGCCCTCCCTAGGGTTGTCCTCAACATCACAGGAAGAAAGAAAGCAAAAGCCTTGGCTGGAAAAGTGTCTCCTCTTTCCACCTCTCTGGGAGGCTGCCCTCCAAACCTGCTGCTCCCACTGCCACTGCAACTGCAAAGAGAAAAAGGAAGAGTGGCTCTTGAATTCATAGCAGCAGGGATGCAGTGAGAACATGAAGGTTTACTTTGGATTACTTTGGTGATGCTTGTAAGAGCCCAGTTAACACATTAAAACCTGCTGTTGCGCAAGCTGCTTAAGAAACATACACTGGCTGTGGCTGTGCCTGTCCCCAGTCCTGTACTTTCAGAGTCCAGGTACTCATTAACCTGTTGGAATGTTCCAGTGAATATTGACCAAAGACAATGTGCTGACCATGTCGATGACAAAAATTAATCACGGAGAAGTGCCACGAGAGGATGCACGTTTCTTACCATGTGCAACACCCTCCTCTATTTGCGAGTGATTGCCTGACCCATGGGTTCCGTGGACACCACCAGCATGAGCCCATCACTGCTCCTGCACCAATGAATTGCCTCACCTGGCACAACATCCTGGTGCAAGGGGTTGGGTGGAGATGAGCACTGTGTGCCTCTGCTGTGCATTTCAAGCCTCATCTATTCTCAAATTATGCCATGCTGTGGGTTGACCCTGGCTGGATGGCAGCTGCCCACCAAAGCTGCTCTGTCACTCCCCTTGCAGCTGGACAGGGGAAAGAACGTATGATGAAAGGCTCACAGATTGAGGAGAGGGAGATCACTCGGCAGCTACCATTAAGGGCATATAGACTCAACTAAGGAAGTCAGTTTAATTTACTACCAATCAAATCAGAGTAGGGTAATGGAGAAATAAAACCAATCTTAAAATCTCCTTCCTCCCACCCCTCCCTTCTTTCCAGGCTTCACTTCACTCCCCAGTTCTCCACCTCCTCTCCCTTACCAAGACTCAGAGGGACAGGGAATGTGGGTTGTGGTCAGTACACCACATGTTGTCTCTGTTGCTCCCTCTTCCTCAGGGGGATCACCCCTCACACTCTTTCCCTGCTTCACCATGGGGTCCCCCCCATGGGAGACAGCCCTCCATGACCTTCTCCAACATGAGTCCTTCCAATGGGCTTCAGTTCTTCATGAACTGCTCCAGTGTGAGTCCCTTCCATGGGGTGCAATCCTTCAGAAATAGACTGCTCCAGTGTGGGTCCTCGCAGGGTCACCAGTCTTGCAGCAAAGCAGCTCCAGCCTGGGCTCTTCTCTCCACAGGGCCACAGGTCCTGCCAGGAGCCTCCTCCAGCACAGGCTTCCCAATGGGGTCACTGCCTCCTTTAGGCACACCCCTGCTCTGGCATGGGGTCCTCCCCAGGCTACAGGTGGGTATCTGCTCCACTGTGGACCTCCATCAGCTGCAGAGGATCCTCTGGTCCAGCACCTGCAGCACTTTTCCCTCCTTCTGCACTGACCTTGCCATCTGCAGAGCTGTTTCGCTCACATATTCTCATTCCTCTCTCTGGCTGCATCCACTCCTGTGCAGTAACTTTTTCCCTTCTGAAATATGTTATCCCAGAGATGTTACTACTCTCGCTGATGGGCTCAGCCTGGGCCAGTAGTGGGTTCCTCTTGTATGTGGCTGACATTGGCTCTACTGCACATGAGAAAGCTTCTGGCAACTTCTCACAGAAACTGCCCCTGTAGCTCCCCCGCTGCCCAAACCTTGACACTCAAAACAAATACAGCCCAGCATTCTGAAAACAAGACTTTTCCTTCAGAAAGAAACAAAAAAGAGATTAAATACTGCATATGAGTACTGAGATAAACTACTGCATATAGAATCATGTTTTATGATTCTATATAACCTGAGTAGTACTTACTAAGTACAGTGCTCTCTCAGGTTCACCTTTATGACTAATTAATTCAAGAAGGGGCACAGGAATAGGGAGCAGGGAGAAATACTGCAGATGTATGTAATCACAGGCAGGTACAAGCCAGAATACCATTGGCCTTGGCCAAACGGGCACAAGCTAGCTCATGTTCATCTGGCTATTGACCAACACCCCTGGGTCCTTTTCCACCGAGCAGCTTTCCAGCCACTCTTCTCCAAGCCTGTAGCATTGCATGGGGCTGTCATGACCCAGGTGCATGACCTGGCACTTTGCCTTGTTGAACCTCATACAATTTGCCACAGCCCATTGATCCAGCCTGTCCCTCTGCAGAGCCTTCCTATCCTACAACAGATCAACATTCCCACCCAACCTGGGGTTGTCTGCAAATTCCTGAGGCAGACAGTCATGGTTCCCAGGAAGACATTTTGTTATCACAGTTGATGCAAAAATTAACTGAACAGCAGTATCAAAGAATTCTACCTTGCAGTTCATCCCACATCCTTTGAATTTCTTGAATTCCTGCTTCCAACAGTGCCCTGCTGTCTCTCACATGTAGCAAAGGTACAGGTATTTTCTGTTAACTCTGGCTCTCTAGTACTCTTCTCCCATCCATAGGCACAGAGGGTCCATTAGGAATGAGATACACAACGCCATGCCAACCTTGTTGCCTTTATTTATAAAGGACTGAGGAAAGTACTTTCAGAAACAAAATACTGCAGGATGAGAAGCTAGCAGCTCCATGGACCCTTCTGTAGAGCTTCTGCTACCAGCTACCTTCCAGATTCAATAGCATCTTAGCCTGCAAGTTATCCAAACATTTCTCATAGTGGCAGAGCCACAGCAGTCACACTCCTCTTCTTCCTCTCCAAGTGCAAAAAAAATATCCCCTTCCCACACTTCAGCAATTTTTTGCTCTTCTCCAACTTCTTGTGGATGCCACATATTCCCATTTCTGCTGAGTACCAAAAAAAAAAAAGGAACGTTCCCTATTCTTCTGCAAAAGACCTCAAATCACGACAAGAAACTCAAATCTACCTTATTGTTGACATCAGATCCAAAGCTTTTGTCCCTTTTTATCCTTCTCTTAGCCTTCCCAAGATGGCTTGCAAAACCAGCAACACAGAAACTGAAATGAATGGCAGTCACTTGCAGGTTCGATGTCCTGAAAGAGTCGCATCTGGAGGCCACAAGCTGAGGGGCTGTTAAGGTCTCTCAGTGAGACCAAAAGCACTGATCTGGTCCACTATCACAGGGAGGGAAAAGTCATCTCTGATAGCTGCTTTCTGGAATATGAGCAGTGGTAAGGAAAGAAGAGCCTGTGAAACTGAGGCACACAAAATACCCTGGGACTGAGTTAATATAATGATGTCTGAGTTTATATAATCCTGCCTGAGTTGATATAATAATGCTTGAAAACTTGAAGGATTTCTAAGGAGACCTGAAAAGTGTACTGGAGTTGCAACCTCAGTGCAGCAGGAATCTCACTTTTGTGGGCAAAGCACCATTGGAAACATACCTGGCAATAACCAAACTCAGGTGACTTTATAGCCCTGTGCACAGCCTTGTTTTCTGGTGTCAGCATGCAAATATTAATTCTCTGTGGAAAGTGGTTATTTTTGATGATGAATATTCTCACAAGAAACAGGAAGAGTGTTAAAAGCTTAAAGGATGAGCTGAAGGTACACAATCTCTTCCCTCTGCTAATGACAGGCAAAAGGCATGGCTGGGCTGCTGCCATGGCAGCAGTGTCAACTGGAATGTTTCTAGAATCTCCCATATCCTGAGCCACAGCTGCTCAGGAATCAGACAAGCTGAGTTGCTGCTCACTCAACTGAAGGCTCTTCTGAAGGGAAGACATGGATTCCTGCTACAGGGAGTACATTACCTGTGGCAGCTAGCAAAAACATCCTGCTGTGAAGAAGGTCCTCTACAGCGCTGCTTCTCAGATAGTGAGACCTTCCTGCCCCTTACACCACCACCTACATGTTTTCCAGCTACAGACTCAGAACTGCTGAAAAAGCAACAAAGGACTTAATGACATGAGTCCTTTATAGATAGCCAACATAAAAGCGTAAGTAGGATTATTAGCTGTAGAAAAAAGTCAGTATCTTCTACTCCTACAAGTTACTTTATATATTATTTTGAGTAAGCACTGCAAGCAAATAAAAGCAACTGGAAAGTGCCCACAAGCAGCATTGGTTGCTCAAGGTAGCCACTTAGTGGTGGAGCAGTATGTAGCTTGCTTCCTTCCTCCTGTGTTTACAGCTTCTCCAAACTGTATATGGGATAAGTAAAAATAACAAGACAAATAGGAATTGAAGTTTCCACTACGTTTCACTCTCTGTGAGTTCATGTTCTTTACTTCACCTCAAGCCATCAGCAGAAGAGCCAACCTGCTCTGCACAAAGACACTCCACAAGAGAATAAGAAAGGTTATGCAACAAATACCAATTTCAAGCCAGTCTGTGAACCTCAGTTTGACCACAACACATGGAAGGGCAACCAGCACTACTCTCAGTTCAGCTCCTTAATGGAAAAGGACTACTTCTCCAGAAACATTCCTCATCCTAGGATGCCTTACAATATAAAAGGTAAGAGTTGATGACAAACCACAAAGATAACCTGGACAACAGCCCTGGCAAGCACCAAAGGAAATGAGAGTCTAATGTGGTTTTGATCCAAAAGTACCCACTGCTTCCATTTCCTGTTTCTATCTAAGAGAAGCATCTCATCAAGAAAAGCCGTTATCTTCATTTCGATCCATTAAGCATCTTTACCTGTCCTCAGCAGTGAACCATCTCAGGGTGGTAACATAAAGGTTAGCAGTAATAAATTCTTTACAAGGTACAACTAAAACTATTTCTCCAAAACAATCGCCTGGGATTTATTTCAAGCTAAAATAATTCCTTCCTCTTTCCTTGTGTGCTCACAGAAGAAAACCATGTACCCTAAGTGTCAGAGACAGGTTGTCACCATTGTTTGCTTTATTTCACTCTCACCTAAATAATTCTTGTACCTTTAGAAGAGCAACATATTACATAATGCAGCATTTAATAAGGGTAACCTGGTGCTCTACAGACACCGCGATGCTCTGCTGTGTGTTACTTTCTGTTTCATATTTGTTTTATGTCAGATACTAAACAGAATCAAGGTTATGAAAATCCTCATCAACTACTTCTCTGCCATGTTAAACCCAGTTTGACTCAGGTTAATGATAAAAATAGTGGTGGTTTATCAAATTCTTTTTTACCCTGGCTAAGAAAGGAGGACTCCAGCTGTTCATGACATGCAGCGACTCTCATTGAAAACCACAAGCTTTTTAAGAGAGGCCAAAAAATGACTGCATTGCTAAGAGAGTGTGCTTCACCCTGCCTGGCCACTCTCCAGATTTTAGCTGGAACATTATCACTGTTCAGGTAGTGATTGATCACATTGTCTTCTATAATTGCTTACAGCCCTAGGCCAGCTATTCAAGTCTGATGAGTTTCTTCACTGTTTATTCACTGTTCACACACCACTCCATAAAGCCTGTACCCTTACATAAAAATTGCAGGTTTGATAGCCATTTCCCATTCTTCCAGCACAGACTCTCCTTGGAGATTGATGTTTACTGCATGTGCTTGTTGTAGTACAGACTGTATCCTTTGGTTTTTTGCACAGGAATAAACAATGCTCTGATCTGTATCTCAAGAAACAGCTAGCTATCCAAGTGAACACCCAGCTGGTGGCCAGTGTCTTCCATCAGCAAGAAGCTGACCAACGACATGTGCTAACTGGGACCACCACAAGGAGCACATCTGTCAGGTCCTACCTTACAAAGCTTGACGATTTCTTGCAAAGGGATCTAGGCTCTCCACAGTCCATGACACATGAGTAGAGGCACCAAACTGCCATATTATACACCAGCAGGAGAGGAACCTCAGCTATTGAAGATGCTGAGCTCTCAGCCAGGGCACTGTATCATCACCCACAGCTCAGGTCCAGCTAAGGAGACCATAGGGCAATGAACATACATTTAGAAGGCAAGTATTTTCTTCCCTTTTATGTGTGTTAGTCACCACACCTCACAAGATTTCTCCTTCCTAATTACCCTTGCACCTTCATAGCTTTTAGAGACTATATGCTTACAAGACATCTACTAATTCCACCATAATAGGCAGTAACTCCATCTGTAAGGAACATTCTGCAGTTGTGGTTACACAACACTAGAGGCATGCATCTATGAAAGACATCTTCCAGGATTTTCTTCAGATTATTACGAGTACCGATAAGTAATTGCACTAATACACTATGCGAGGTAGTAAAAGCAAACCAAAAAGGAAAGAAATACAGTCCTTTAGAGATCTCTCCATATCTTGTGTGCATTTTTATAGGTAAAAATGCCCCAGGGCCCAATATAACATAAAGAGTATCTTACGGCCTTTCTGTTTTTCAACTTGAGAAAACACTCTGCATGTTGATTTCCAGAAAGACGTGCAGATGTTGCTGAAAAGGATTTGAAGTAACATTTCTCACATCTGTGCCTGGCAAAATCTTGGAGCGGATCCTCCTGGAAGACATGCTGAGGCACATGAAGAACAACAAGGTGCTTGGTGACAGCCAGCATGGCTTCACTAAGGGGAA